>JACEIK010000031.1:458171-472569 GCA_018107945.1 Datura stramonium | reverse complement strand
ATCATGTAAATACTTTACTTTTTATGGGCAACTAGGTAAGTTCCCTTATATTATTGCTTTGTATTCGAGAAGACGACCGACTATTTTATTCATGATTTTGGAGACTTTTTCTATTATTTGACTTCAACATAGAAAAACTCAACATTATCGGGTTATAAGATGCTTTTATATTTTCTATCTATTTGCATTAGATTATTTAGTAATGGATTTTTGTTTATTAGATTTACGTTAATTGATCCTATTCTTTATTTTAGATAATTTTAGTTTGAAATTCTTATAAAATGTGCTCTTTTTTTTGTCGACAGACCATATATTGACCCAGAAGGTTTCACCATCAAAGTATATCACAAGAGTTTGATAAAGCATCAACCAACTAAACACTATGTTGGAGGTATCATGAAATATTTTGACAATGTGATGCCAACAGATCTTAACATGACGGGGCTAAGGAAGATGCCAGACTTTTTTGGTTACATCGACGACTCAGTGATATTTTGGCACAAAGGCATGAAGTTTGGTAACATATTGAGCCTAATATCTACTAAAGTAGAAGCTCGCTCAATAGCTAAATCCATTTCTAAAGATAATGTAGTTGAAATATGCTTTGAGCATCTGGACTCTTACTTTGAAATGCCGAAGATGAAATATGATTAAAAAAGGTAAAACAATCAACACTTCAAAAATGCAACATACTTGTCAAGTTACCAAGAAATTTGATGAACCAAAAAACTCATCTGGTTGTGATGAGTTTGAAGATTCTGAAAATAAAATTTCAGATTTCAACACAGTAAGTGCTAAACGTGGTTCAGAAAAATAAAGTTTTGAAGATGGTAGTAAACTTGTTAGTGTCGATGTTCGGAATAGTCTGTTAAATAAAGAAGGAGATCCAGATTATGTGAATTCTTTTGATACATTGAGCTAGGATAGTGACTATGACGAGAGTTTTGATTTCCTAAGCATAATCCTAAAATAGATGGGATGAATCCATTACTTTCTCTTGAATATACTTTTGAAAATAAAAAAGAATTTAAAAGTGTTGTGGAGACGCAGAAATAAAGAAAGGAAGATATATCCATTGGCGCAATAATGACAAAATGAGAATGAGAGTTGAATGCATACACTCAACTTGTGAATGGAAAATTATGGCGTCAAGAATGCACAGGGAGAAAGTATTTCAAATAAAACTTATAATCCAGTGCATAGTTGTAAAAATTGGCATCATCGGAATAAGACGATCACATCTTCCTTCATTGCAAGGAGATATCTTGATGAAATTAGTTCGAATAGAAATTGAAAAGCATCTGAATTTAGAAATACCATTAGTCGGCAACTGAAAGCTCATGTTAGTACAAATCAAACTAAAAAGGCTAAAGGAAAGGTCATTTAATTAATTAATGGCGATATCAAAGATTAATTTTCTATATTGTGGGACTACTACAATGAGATTGAGAAGACAAATCCTAGTAGTTCTATTTTTTTAAAATTAACAGAAAATGAAATTCCTAACAAGACACAGAGATTTCAGAGAATATACATATGTTTTGGTGCTTGTAAGGAGGGATTCAAGACAAGTTGTAGAAAACTTGTGGGGGTAGATGCTTATTGGTTAAAGGTTCAATTTATGAAACTCAATTTTTAGCTGTGGTTGGAATTGATGCTAATAAAAATATATTTTCGATTACATATGCAATTGTAGAAAAGAAATCACGGGAGATATGGTCATGGTTTTTGAACTACTTAGCTATTGATTTGGAGATTGATGATCATGGTGGTTGGACCTTCATTTCAAATAAGCAAAAATGTCTTTAATGACGTGTTGTCATTCGTTAGCCATAGGTTTTGTTTTCGACACATTTATAGCAATTTTAGAAAGGTCAGATTTAGCGGTTTCTTCTTGAGGAGTGCACTTTGGGCTGTTGCGAAAGCTACAGAGAAGTTCTTTAATAATACAATATTTTAATTTTTCAATTTAGATGTAGAAGCAACTTCTTGGTTAAATGATAAAATACCTACTGAATAGTCATGATCACATCACTCCAGATGCTAAGAGTGATATCTTATTGAATAACATGTGTGAATATTTTAATAGCATGATACTTGAGGCACGAGAAAATCCTATTATAACATTGTTGGAGAAATTAAGATCTCTATTGATGGCTTGGATGCAAGCTAATAGGGATAAAGGAGAAAAATGAATTTTAGGTGATGGTTGCCCTAGGATCAAGAATATTTTGCACAAAAATGAGGTGGCTGCTGCTGCATTTATTCTTCGAAAATCAAATCAATGGAACTATAAAATCTTCGGAGCAACCAAAGATGATAATTGGATAGTAGACCTCTACAATAGATAATGTAGTTGTAAGAAATGGACTATAATCGGATACCCTTGCAAGCATTTCATTTCAGCAATTTGGGCTAAAAATGATGAAATTATTAACTATGTGGATGATTGTCATAAGGTGTAAACATATAGGAGGATTTATGAACGTGCTATTCTTTCAATTAATTGATTGTAATTGTGGCCTAAATCCAATGAAATTCCTCTGTTGCCTCCTTTGATTGTGAAACAAAAGAGGGGAAGAAAGCAAAACTTGAGGAAAAAAGAATTTTGTGAAGTTGGAGCGAGCAGAACAAGAATGAGAAGGAAATAAAAATTTTTGATTGTAGCATTTGTCATAAGCCTGATCATAACAAGAGAACTTGCAAGTTTAACTATGTGGAGAGAGAATCTAATGTTAATGAGTCAATCTTTTGGGAATCAACTACATCATCAGCTCCTGAAAAATTACCGGTAATAGCAACATATATAATATTTGAATTAAAGGTCCATTTCACACTATAAAGTTTAAATTATATTTCTCTGTTTTTATATGTTAGAAGAGGAGAGGTGGGACAACAAGTTGATACATGAAATTATTTTTCGTGCATTTTAAATGGTAGAGCTCAAGTTATTTTTGTTTAGCCAAAAGTTTTTTTTGTCGAATTTAAATTATTTTTGTTGAATCACTACTAATTTTTGCTAAACTGATGTTATTTTGCTAAACTAAAACTGTTTTTTGCTGAATTGAAGCTATTTTTACTGAATTGCTGTTGAATTTGCTGATTCGAAGCTGTTTTTCTGCTGAATTACTGTTGTTTTTGCTAAGTCGCTATTGTTTGTTGCTGAATCGTTGCTGTTTTATTGCTGAATTAATATTGTATTTGCTAAACTGAAGCTGTTTTTGGCTTTGCTGCTGTTTTTGTTGAATTGATGTTGTATTCGCTAATCCAGAGCTATTTTCTTGCTGAATCGTTGCTGAATTAATGTTGTATTTGCTGAATTGAAGTTGTTTTTGCTGAATTGCTATTGTATATGCTGATTCAGAGCTGTTTTTTAAACTAGATTACTGTTGTTGTTTGCTGAAAGTTGTTGTTTTTTGCCAAATTGATGAAGTATTTACTGAATCGAAGCTGTTTTTGCTTAATTTAAACTTTTTTTCCTGAGTCGCTATTGTTTTTGCTGAATTAATGCAGTATTTGCTGAACGAAATATGTTTTTGCTGAATTATTGTTGTATTTTTTAAACTGAAGTTATTTTTGTTTGAACTGAAGCATTATTTTTCTTTTTCCTAATTGGAACTACTTTCAGCGAACCAAATTTCTTTTTTTTTTTGGGCTGAATTGGAGCTGCATTTTGGTGAAGTGAAGTTTTTCTTGAACTAGCATTATTTGTTTGGTAATATTCAAATTATTTTTTTTCAGAATTGATCTATAGCTGGTGCATTCATAAAGATATTTTCTCATTTTTTTACAAAGATATTCAAGCTATAATATAGAACTAATGCTACAATTGGTGACACTATTTTTTTAATATGTGTATATGGAAGAATTTTTCATTTGTAGAAGTCACCATTGTAGATGATAGGACTCTTCATATTGTAATGCAGCAAATAAATTAGCTTGACATGAAACGGAGCAACCATAAAATATGATATGAAAAATAAGGGCAACATAATAAGAGTATTAGTTACACAGACAAATTCAAGATTTTCACCAGCAGTACTCTCAATGAAACTAATAATAATTAATGGACCACTATTTCAACTTTGAAAGAGACAACGGAAATCATATATACCTCATTGGCTTGCATATCTAATTTTATCACATAACTCCCAGCTCAATATTGCTGATAAATAAAAGTGAATCATGTCAAAGGAAAGATATGTGCATAGGTATTGTTATTTTCTCATACATTGATATTGTTGGATTTTATTAGTTCACTTCTGGCTAATACTATAACATACTAACATAAAATAAAAGCAAATAAATTTAATGAAAGGACTTAAAATAAATGATCAATCATTCTTATGTATATACCAGAAAAGATTTGTATATATAGCATGTTGAAGAATCTATCGGAGTAATTACATAATAAATTGCTGAAAATGCTTCCTAGACAAGCAAAACTAATTGACTGATTCTCATGTGTTTGATCTATGTCGTTTCAGTCTAGCGGTATATTATGCCATGGATGATCCAGCATAAACGCAACTACAAAAGTATAAGAGGATAATAATGGCTCAACGGTGATATTCAAATCCTCGTCGCCGCACATATCATGTAACATCACACCTAAATTCTTTTTGATCAATGGATCTAATTCGGGTATTGAATTTCTCTACATATAGTCCCTGCATCATATACTCCTTGTCTCATCATAACTAGTTGATTCAAGCGTAGATTCTTGAAAATTCAAGAAAGTCGTAGTTTCATGTTCCAAATTATTTGTCACGCCCCGAGCCTACATCTTAGACATAACACGGTACTTGAAGTCACATGTGACCCCAAGTCAACCCTTGGTCTATTATTCACTAGCATTTTGAGTAAACATGCACAACGAAACTTTGAAACAATATCATAAAGCATTTATGGAAAATGAATCTGAGGATATAAAGTTTAAAATATTTTGAATAATACTGATAAATCTGAAAACCATATATGTCTGAAAGCCATCTAACTAAGGAGTTGCTGGGACAAGCCCCCAGCTAACTCCAAGTCTAACTGAAACTAATAAATGACTGAAATGAAGAAATAATACCCTCGGATGATGAGGACTCACACTTCACAGCTGAGGCGGAGAATCTGATCTGCGGAAACTACCGGAGCTGAGTCTGAGAACCTGCAACTCTATCATGAAACGATATAGCATAAAAGTATGCGTCAGTACTTTGAATGTACTGAGTAAGTGGGAGAAACACAACTGAATATAAAGTCTGAACTAAAATGACACGCAATGACCAACATGTAAGTTGAACTAAACTACTGGTATAATCTAAAATGGTCAAGATGACCATATCTGATGGTCAAGGACATGCCCTAAGTCTGAAATACTAAAATTTGAGATACTGGATTGAACTGAGCTGCTTATTCTGAAACTGGACTGGATTGACTAGTGGGAGAGTCTATAATCGACATATAACCATGTGAGCTAGACGTGGAGTTCGATGTATACACCCCACCAGTAGGACCCAATATACCTTGCCAGGGTATAAAGGCATGAACTGGGTGATCACAAAAGTCTGGGGCTAAACAGGCCAATAATTTACACTGGCAACGTAGTTCTAGAAACCTGGGTGCGCTGGAACCCTGGACCACTCGGTGCTAAGTTCTACTCCCACTGGAAAAACCTAAACTGATCTACTGAGCTGATAACTCAAAACTGGGGTCCAAGACTAGTCAGGGACGTATAACTGCATGTACTCTGAGAGTCTTATCGAACCAGATTCTGAAACTGGATTCTTGATTGGTCAGAGCTTCTTATTTAGAAGCGTCGTAACCGTCTAAGAAAAAGCTTTAACTGAATGGGGGTCCTAGGGCTAGTTAGAGATGTATGCTAGAATGTCCTGACCGCCTAACAGACCAAAACTATAATCTGAGTCTGATTCTAATAACTGAGAGGCACCACTAACACCTCGAAATAAGACTGAAGTCAAACTGATCAGTTGACAATTTTCTGAAAGATTCTGAAGATACTTTACGTTCTAACTAGTCTGAACTACTAGCAGCTAATAGAGAACTCAACTTATCCCAACAATACGGGAATTTCATAATATAGCACAATTTCAAGAATTCTAGGAATTTCAGTCAAAAGGGCTAAATTCATTCTCATTAATGAAATATTTACTCATCATATATATATATATATAGGAAATTCTAGAAAGTTCAACCCAAAGCATTCTACCCTCACTAGAGGAAGTTTAATACACAAAATCATAACTTGAAAGTTAGGGCTTAGATTCAGCTTTGTATAAACACTGACAATTTGATAAGGGATTTGTGGGGATCATATCAACAATATACATGAACAACATTCTAAGTGGAATCAACGAACATAAACATGAATCCTTTTCATATTCGAAAACTCGGGGCTTAAACTCATAGAGAAAACTGAGGAGGATTTTTTTTGGGACACAAGAGAAGAATAATCCCCTTGCTAAAACCCCACATACCTGAGTTAAGGTTTATTGAAGAAAGAGACTTGAACTTCTGCAATAGAGGAAAACCCTACGCTTGGTTGAGAGTCTTGAGAGAACCTTCGATGATTTTTCTAAGAAATAACGTGAGAATGAGGGAAGGAACCGTCCCAACCCTCTAATAAGTATGAATTTACATTCAAAACGATGTGGTTTAGAGCTTGGGAGGGTAGGAAATTACTAAACAGACCTTAGAAATTCACTGGGAAAAATTGTCAGGTGTCCCTAACGGGTGACCTAATGAGTCGTGGCATCTGAAAACGACTTATGGTCATGCCCATCAGGTACACTGTCTGGAATCTCCAGTCGGTGAACATGAGTGACTTAACGAGTCATGGTCACTGGACATGAATCGTGGTCACACAACCGTCGACCACACTATCTCAACCCCTGGAAAAATAATACAAGGCTGGTAACGGTTCACTCAATGAGTCCTTCCCACTGATGATGACTCGTGGTGACCACCCGTCAAGAACACTGCCAACTTCTCAAGTTTCTGGATTCTGGCCTGATAACATATGACTCAATGAGTCGTGGAACCTGACCACGACTCGTGAGGTCGCCTGTTGGGAACACTAACTTTTCTTAGACATCCTTCTCACGGTTAACCTAACGAGTTTTTGGGTCCCTTAACGAATCGTTGAGTGGGTCGTTCTGCAACATTTCTGCAGTTTTTCAGATTTTTTGATTTAAGTCCCGGAATTAGATTTTTAGTTTTTGGGGCATTACAATATCTTCCCCTTGTAAACATTCATCCTCGAATGTTAGAAAACACACAGGATCCATAAAAATAGCAATCAAAGTTTCCAAATATTGCTCATTTAACTCCAAAACTGTCGGAATGACTACCTCCAATTCAAAATACAAACTGAACTGAATTACTTTTCACACATACATTCATAATAGAAAAGAGACTTGAACAACTGAATTGAGTTATGAAAACTAAATTGAGTTCTAGGGTAAAAACTAATTTCTCAAGATGTGCTGGAGACGGTAGGGAACAAGTTCGGGTATTTGGCCATCACATCTGCTTCGGCCTCCCACGTAGCTCCCTCGACCTGCTGATTCCTCCACAAGACCTTGACTGAAGCTATTTCCTTATTTCTCAGCTTACGCACCTGATGGTCAAGGATCTGGACTGGAACTTCCTCATATGAGATGCTATCTTTTATTTCCACACTGCCCAATGGCACCATTAACGTTGGGTCTCCGATGCACTTCTTCAAAAGTGACACATGGAAGACTGGGTGCGCAACTGCTAAGACTGAAGGTAGTTCTAGCTCATATGCCACATTGCCAATATGCCTCAGAATTCTATAAGGTCCCACAAACCTGGGACTCATCTTGCCTTTCTTCCCAAATCTCATCACCCCTTTCATGGGTGATATTTTCAGATAAACCCAATCATCAACTGCGAACTCCAACTCTCTTCTCCACACATCTGCATAAGATTTCTGATGACTCTGAGTTGTTTTCAATCTTTCCAGGATTAGCTAAACTCTCTGCATTGCCTCATGAACTGAGTCTAGCCTTATTAGTGTGGCTTCACCAATCTCAAACCATTCTATAGGAGATCTACAACTACCATACAGCGCCTCGAAAGAGGCCATCTGGATACTAGAGTGATAGTTGTTGTTGAATGCAAACTCGATAAGAGGAAAATGATCATCCCAACTTCCCTTAAAATTGATCGCGCACGCTCTTAGCATATCTTCTAGAGTCTGAATAGTCCGCTCAACTTGCCCATCTGTCTGCGGGTGAAAAGCTGTACTGAGCTTGATCTGAGTGTCAAGTCCCTTTTGAAAAGACTTCCAGAAATGGGAGGTGAACTAGGTACCCCTGTCTTAAATAATGGCCAATGGCACCCATTGAAGTCTAACCAGCTCCCTAATATAAAGTTTAGCATAGTCCTCAGCTGAATCTGTGGTTTTGACTGGGAGGAAGTGAGATGACTTAGTCATCCTATCTACTACCACCCAGATTGAATCATGTTGTCAACAAGTCCGAGATAGGCCTGTAATGAAGTCCATATTTACTTCTTCCCACTTCCAAGTGGGTATGCTAATATCCTGAGTCATACCTCCTGGTCTCTGGTGTTCTACTTTGACTTGCTGGCAGTTTCGACACTTAGCTACAAATTCAGCGATATCCCTTTTCATGTCGTTCCACCAATAGATATCCTGTAAATACCGATACATTTTGGTAGCACCAGGATGAATAAAATATCTCGAGCTGTGTGCCTCAGCCAGTATCTGTTGTCTCAACTCACCGATATTTGGTACACACAATCAACCCTGGTAACGGAGTACACCATCTCCCCCTTTGGAGAAAGCTTCTATTTCTTTTCTGAGTACTGCCTCCTTAAGCTTAAGCAAAATGGGATCTTCATCTTGCCTAGACTTAAGGAAGAATCTGACCTGCTCTACAAAATCACTCCATCCTCAACTGAATCCACCAACTGTACTACCAACCAAGCTAGTCTATGGATGTCCTTTACCATTTCCTTCTTTCCATTTTCAACTTGAGCTACATTTTCCTTGGAAAACCTGCTTAGTGCATCTGCCACCATATTGGCTTTACCTGGGTGGTACAACACACTCATGTTATACCACCTTCAGTAACTCCAACCACCTTCTCTGACGAAGATTTAGGTCCTTCTGACTGAACACATACTGAAGGCTTTTGTGATTTGTGAACACATCCACATGAGCCCTGTACAAGTAGTGTCTCCATATTTTCAACGCGAATACCACCACTGCCAACTCTAAGTCATGAGTTGGATAATTCTTCTCATGGACCTTGAGCTATCTGGAGGCGTAGGCTATCACTTTGCCTCGCTGCATCAATACACAACCGAGTCCGACTCTGGAAGCATCACAATAAATAACTAACCCCTATGCTCCTTCCGGTAAGGTCAAAACTGAAGCGGTAGTGAGTCGAGTCTTCAACTCTTGAAAACTCTCCTCACACTCATCCGACCAATGAAATTTCACCTTCTTCTGAGTTAACTTAGTCAGAGGTGAGGCTATAGAAGAGAAACCTTCCACAAACCATTGGTAGTAACCGGCTAGACCCAAAAAACTCTTGATTTCTATTGGAAAGGTAGGTCTGGGCCAATCTTTCACTACTTCTATTTTATGAGGATCTACCTATATTCCCTCACTTGAGATCACATGACCCAAGAAATTCACGGACTTCAACCAAAATTCACACTTGCTAAACTTGGCGAATAACTGGCGATCTCCGAGGGTCTGTAATGCTAACCTTAGGTGATTGGCATGCTCTTCCTTATTCTTGGAGTACACCAGAATATCATCGATAAATACAATGACGAACATATCTAGGTACTGCTTGAATACTCGGTTCATCAAGTCCATAAAGGCTGTTGGGGCGTTTGTCAGCCTAAAAGACATCACTACAAACTCGTAATGAGCATATCGAGTTTTGAATGCTATTTTCGGTATGTCGCACTCTCTGACCCTTAGCTGATGATACCCCGACCTGAGATATATTTTTGAGAAACAACTGGCTCCCTGAAGCTGGTCGAACAGGTCATCAATTCTAGGCAGAGGGTACTTGTTCTTAACTATAACCTTGTTCAGCTGACGGTAATCTATGCACATTTTGAGGGTACCGTCTTTCTTACGCACGAATAGCACTGGAGCACCCCAGGGAGAGATGCTGGGTCTGATAAAACCCTTGTCAAGAAGATCTTTTAGGTTCTCCTTCAACTCCTTGAGCTCAGCTGGAGCCATTCTGTAAGGAGGGATGGAGATGGGCTGAGTATCTGGGAGGAGATTTATTCCGAAGTCTATTTCCAGTTCAGGGGGAACTCCAGAAAGATCCTCAGGAAATACATCTGGGAACTCGCTGACAACTGGAACTGACTGAATGATTGGGGTCTTAGAGTTGGAATCCTTGACCCGAACCAGATGATATAGACATCCTTTGGAAATGAGTTTCTGGGCCTTAAGGTAGGAAATAAACCTACCCTTAGGCACTAAACTGCTGCCCGACCATTATAAAACTAGTTCATTAGGAAATTGGAACTTGACAACTCTAGTTCTGCAATCAACTGAGGCATAGAAGGAGTGTAACCAATCCATGCCGAGGATAAGGTCGAAGTCGACCATGTCTAGCTCTCCGAGATCAGCTGGAATTACTTTTTTTAAGATTGAGACTGGGTAATTTCTATACACCCGGCTGGCTCTAACTGACTCGCCAATTGGGGTGGTGACTGAAAATGGTTTTGAGAGGACCTCTGGACTTATATTGAATTGAACCGCTATATAAGGAGTCACAAAAGAAAGAGTAGCTCCTAGATCTAATAGGGAATACACGTCTATATGGAAGAGACGTAACATACCAGTAACTACGTCAGGTGAGCTTTCCTGATCCTGATGAGAAGATAGAGCATAGAAGCAAATATGGCGCTGACCGCCATCTGTACCTGATGAGTTGGCCTGCTGGAGCTGCTGAGGTAGTGGATTGTGATCTCCCTTGACCTGCTGATGGGCACTCCCTAAGCCTGTGTCCAAGCTGTCCACACCCAAAGCAGCCCTCTCGTCCCTGAAGGCATTCTCCTGGGTGATTCCTACCACACTTGGGACAAGCTGGATACTTGTTCCCTGTATTGTGGGCCTGAGACTGAGTGCCAGATGACCTACCCTCCGATCCTGGCAGGATAGAAAGGTTGGGCACTGGCTGAGCTAGGTGCTGGGGCTCTCTACTGCTGTTGTTGCTGGGGTTGTTGCTGTGGGCGGCTACTACCGCTAGATCTCTAGTGGCCAAAATCTGAATGACTAATTCTTTCCCACTTATTCTTACGTTCCATATATTTTAGCTTCTTTGCCTCAATCCGCTGGGCATACACAATTAAGCTAGAGAGATCCATATCCTTGATTAGCATTGTTGTCCTGCACTCTTTAAGGACTAGATTAGATACTCCATTTACGAACTTCAGCATGCGAGCCCTTGGCTTGGCCACCATCTCTGGAGCATACTTTGATAGTTTAGTAAACTCCAGAGCATACTTTGATAGTTTAGTAAACTCCAGAGCATACTCTTCCACCATCCGGTTGCCCTGTCGTAGGTTCATAAACTCTGCCATCTTAGCTTCCCTCAGCTCCCGAGGGAAAAACCTATCCAGGAAAGCTGTGTGGAACTCCTCCCACTCCGCCGGTCTTTCTCCCACTGGTCGCCCCTCCTTCCACTGCTCATACCAAACCTGGGCTACCCCTTTAGGCTGATAGGCAACCAGGTCAGCACTCTCGGAGGAGCTGACACCTATAATATGGGTAATCTTCCTAGACTCATCTGAAAAATCTTGGGGGTCCTCCCCCACATTAGATCCTTGAAACAATGGAGGGTTCATACGAGTGAAGTCCCGCACCTTTGCCGCTTCTGTAGACCCGTTCGGGTTCACCGGCACAACCTGCTGATTCACCTGATTGGTCACTGTCTGAGACAGTAACTGAATAGCCGCTCTAAACTCTACGGGAGAAACTAAATCATCTTGTGTAGCTACCGGGGCTGGTGGGGAAGGTTTGTTGGCATTACTGGCCCTTCTTCCGTTACCACATCTGGGAAGCATGGTTCACTAAAACGAAACAGAGCACGAGTTAGAAGGGCATTCTAGAATTGAACTTTAACGCACGATAAAGAATACGAACAAAAGAGAGTTTTCCTAGTAACATCTCGTAGCCTCCTCGTCATAAGTGTGGCGCGCTTCACACCCATGAAAAGGACTCTACTCGATGTAGCTTTCAGACATTCCGAGGATACTCTAAACCTAGGGCTCTGATACCAAGTTTGTCATGCCCCGAGCCTACACCTTGGACATAACACTGTACTTGAAGTCACATGTGACCCCAAGTCAACCCTTGGTCTATCATTTACTAGCATTCTGAGTAAACATGCATAACGATACTTTGAAACAATATCATAAAACGTTTATAAAAAACGAATTTGAGGACATAAAGTTTAAAACATTTTGAATAATACTGATAAATCTGAAAACCATATCTGTCTGAAAGCCATATAACTGAGGAGTTGCTGGGACAAGCCCCCAGCTAACTCAAAGTCTAATTGAAACTAATAAATGACTGAAAGGAAGAAATAATGCCCTTGGATGATGAGGACTCACACTTCACACTGAGGCGAAGAATCTGATCTGCAGCAACTACCAGAGCCGAGTTTGAGAACCTTCAACTATATCATGAAACGATACAACATGAAAGTATGCGCCAGTACTTTGAATGTACTGAGTAAGTGGAAGAAACACAACTGAATATAGAGTCTGAACTGAAATGACACGCAATGAACAACAGATAAGCTGAACTAAACTACTGGTATAATCTGAAATGGTCAAGATGACTCTGTCTGATGGTCAAGGACATGCCCTAAGTCTGAAACACTGAAATCTGAGATACTGGACTGAACTGAGCTGCTTATTCTGAAATTGGACTGGACTGACTAGTGGGAGAGTCTATAACCGACATATGACCATGTGAGCTAGATGCAGAGTTCAATGTATACACCCCACCGGTAGGACCCAATATACCTTTCCAGGGTATAAAGGCATGAACTAGGTGATCAAAAAAGTCTGGGGCTAAACAGGTCAATAATTTGTAACCTACACTAGCAATGTAGTTCTGGAAACCTGGGTGTGCTAGAACCCTGACCCACTCGGTGCTAAGTTCTACTCCCAATGGAAAACCTAAACTGATCTACTGAGCTGATAGCTCGAAATTGGGGTCCAAGACTAGTCAGGGACGTATAACTGTATGTACCCTGAGAGTCTTATCGGACCAGATTTTGAAACTGGGTTCTTGACTGGTTAGAGCTACTTATCTGGAAGAGTCGTAACCATCTAAGAACAAGCTGTAATTGAATGGGATTCCTAGGGCTGGTCAAAGCTGCATGCTAGAATGTCATGACCGCCTAATGGACCAAAACAATAATCTGAGTCTGATTCTTACTGAGATGCACCACTAACACCTCGAAATAATACTGAAGTCAAACTGATCAGTTGACGATTTTCTGAAAGATTCTGAAGAGACTTTACGTTCTAACTAGCCTGAACTACTAGCAGCTAATAGAGAACTCAATTTATCCCAACAATACGAAAATTTTATAATATAGCACAATTTCAAGAATTTTAGAAATTTCAGTCAACAGGGCTAAAGTCATTCTCATTAATGAAATATTTACTCATCATANATATATATATATAAGAAATTCTAGAAAGTTTAGCCCAAAGCATTCTACCCTCACTAGAGGAAGTTTAATAAACAAAATCATAACTCGAAAGTTAGGGCATAGATTCAGCTTTGTATAAGCACTGAAAATTTGATAAGAAATTTATGGGGATCATATCAACAATATACATGAATGACATTCTAATTGGAATCAATGAACATAAACATGAATCCTTTTCATACTGGAAAACTCAAGGCTTAAACTGATAGAGGAAACTGAGGAGGATTTTGGGTACACAAGGGAAGAACAATCCCTTTGCTAAAACCCCACATACCTGAGTTAAGGTTTCTTGAAGAAAGAGACTTGAACTGTTGCAATGGAGGAAAATCCTATGCTTGGTTGAGAGTTTCTTGAGATAACCTTCGATGATTTTTCTGAGAAATAACGTGAGAATGAGGGAAGGAACCGTCCCAACCCTCTAATAAGTCTAAATTTACGTTCAAAATGACGTAGTTTAGAGATTGGGAGGGTAGAAAATTACTAAATAACCCTTAGACATTTGCTGGGAAAAACTGTCAGGTGTCCCTAACGGGTGACCTAACGAGTCGTGGCGTCTGAAAATCACTCGTGGTCATGCCCGTCAAGTACACTGCTTGGAATCTCCAGTGGGTGACCACGAGTGACTT
>JACEIK010000031.1:424919-436836 GCA_018107945.1 Datura stramonium | reverse complement strand
GTCGTGGTGGGACTGGTCCTCAGCCTAAGGGGGGAGTAACGGGTCATTGGAAGACACGTTGTGAGGAGAAACGGATCGTGGTAAGAAGTCTTAGGAAGGAGTATTAGAACCTCCAATCGATATAACAGAAGGAAACCACGACTCATTGGAAGGAGGAATGAGTCATGGTATGACTTGTGGAAGTCTTGGTGCAGATCATCTAGGAGGAAACAACGGGCGATATGACGAATCGTTGTCTAAAGGGACGACTCATCTTATCGAGCCGTGGAATCGAACCTGAGAATGTGAAGTCTGGCAGTGGAGACGACGGATGGATACCACGAGTCGTGGTATCCAAGAATGACCCATTAGGACGGTCGTTGTTACCACCAGTGTAGAAATTTCAGGAATTTCATAAAGGGCATTTTCATGATTTCTAAGTTTTAGGGTCCTAAACTACATCGTTTAAGGCTCGAAATGCAGTGTTGTATGAGGGTAAAACCTATCCGAGGTGTTACACCCCATAAGTTTCTAACGAGTAGTCGGCCTATTCGTACGTTGGTTAAGAGTTTTAGAGTGCAACACGTACGAGAAAGGGCCCGGGGAAAGGTCGAACGAGCGAAGAATCAAGATCGTGCCGGAGAAGGCCGAAGTAGGCCGCAACAGGGGCGGGCTGTCACGGACCCCCTCCCTCCGCGTTGGGCTCCGTGGCACGCCCGTAAATTGCCGCGATAGGGTCTGTGCCATGGACCCCTTTCCACTGCCTCAAGTATATATAAGTTCCTCCCTTTGATTTTATGTTATTCTCCAAGTATACATACGGCCAGAGAGGGAAAACACGAGGGAAACAAATAAATTTCCTCAGTTTAAGCTGTGAAACGCTACCCGAATTCAAATTAACTTCGGGTATTGAAGTTTAAGGCTATAGGGAACATAACTACGGAGTTAGTTTCGCGAAATTCGCCGGGAAAATCATAGTCCCGCCGAGCCAAAGTTGTCAGAATTGCGTCAAACTGATTTCTATTAGATCACAGGCTTTCAGTAAGTATTTCTTTCTTTTGGTATTTTGAGAAATTATGAGTTTTCGACCGTGTTCCATTAAGTTGAAACATAGTTAATATTTATATATAAAGTTATCGTTTTCGCCTATTTTAGTACTGAAATTAGTCTTATTCTCTTAGTCATACGTTTTCAATTGAGAAAAGCTATTGAATACGAATCCGAACTCGTCAGTTGATCAAAAATTGATGATCGAGGTATGTTAAGGAGAATCCTTTCGGCAAGGTAGTTTCTTTAGTATCATAACTCAGTTTGAATCCCAGTAGGAATACTGTAAGTATATTCATTATATCTAGCTGTTGTTATTAGTTGAGACCAGCATTCCATGTTTATCTTGAGATTGACTATGTCCTGTATAGCCTTACATAACCAACCCCAGGGTTACTAGCTGTGTCGACGCCCGCGAGGGGCTAAATGACGTTGCTCTGAGGAGCGGTATGCCGTCCGTGAGGGACGAAGATGAGGTCTGAGATCCTCATACAGTCCATTACATGGTTGGACTACTCTTATCCGTATCGGCACACCCCGTCGAGCTCGGTACCCGGGGTACAGGCAGTAGGAGTCTACTAGACTCAGACACAGCTATAGTTCAGGGGCCGAGCGGGCTGAGTTGCAGACCCAGGGGACGGGTAGGACGACTATAGTTATTGGATGACGCAGTATGACCTTATTAGGGGTATATAGATTGAAGTGTACCCACCAGGACTTATGGGAGCCCCGAGTGGGTTATTCTGTACTGGTTGTACCTTCCGGCTTATGGGGGCCAAGTAAGGTTCTTGTTTGCTTTAGTCACTGATAAATTAGATGATAGGAAGTTCAACTATTCAAGTATGATCCCTATCCCTCCATTTCAGTTATTCTCAGTTTCATTCCTTTATTTCAGTTATTTACAAGTATTGCCTTACATATTTGGTACATATTGTACTGACGCCCTTTTTGGGGCACTGCATTACTTGCCTGCAGGTATGAATAGATGAGGAGCAGGTCCCTCTTAGCTTCCAGCCAGGATTGTCAGCACAGTCGGTCCTTTCCTTCGGAGATTGTAGATAGAAGGTTTACTCCTTTTGATTGTACGGTTTATGGGTAGGTCGAGGCCCTGTCTCGACCATCATATTACTCCTAGACGCTTGCAGATTATTTTTATTTCCCTGTGGTTAGCTGTTGGTGGTCGTGTTGGTCCAATCTATGTTTTAGTTTATGTATTGGCCGTGTGTGGCCTTGTTTAGTTGTTAGTTGGCGGCCTTGTCGGCCATAGATTAGTTTAGCTCGGAGTTACTTTGCAGTCATAACTAGATATCATGGTGGTCTTGTCGGCCCGCAGGATTCCCTGTTATTGCCTGTTTCTGGTTAGCTGTTTTCTTTTACAGATGGCTGTAAGGCCTTGTCGACTGGAGGTTGTATTTACAACTGAGATATAACCCGTTGTTTTCTTAATATGGGGAGTAGACCTGCACCAGGAGTGCACGGTCCTAGTTGAGTCAGTTTAGGTCCCAGTAGGGCACCAGGTGCCAGTCGTGCCTCCCAAGGTGGGGCGACACAAACTTGGTATCAGAGCAGGTCCTATCCCAGGGATTCTGCAAGCCGTGCTAAGTAGAGTCTTGTCTATAGATGTGTTGTGCACCACATACTATAGGCAGGAGGCTGCGAGGCATGTTAGGATGGTTACTCTTCTTTATCTTCCAGCCATGCTATAGAGTTATGTTGTATAGAGATGAGTCCCTAAGCTTACTATAATCTGCTTTTCTACAGAGAAATTTCGGACGCACGATGGACCGCGACTGGTAGGGAGTTAGGTACCGCAGTAGGGGAAGGCACTAGCAGGGTGCCTCAGTCAGAGTCATCCCGATCTGAGGGCGAAAGGGAGACTTCATCTAGGTCTCCCCAGTCTCCTCCACCACGACATGAGCCATCCAGAACGGCTGATGTGTCGGCACCGCCTCTAGCAATTTCTATCCCGATGCCCTGGGACCAGAAGGTCAGGAGTGCTGTTTTCATGATAGCTCAGACGATGGCTACGCAATGATAGCCAGTGGCGCCCGTGGTTGCTGAGTCTTCGGCCGTACCAGGTAGTTCGAAGGTGCGAGAGTTCCTCACTCTGAGTCCCCCGCATTTCACAGGGACGGATCGAGATGAGGACCCTCAGGACTTTGTGGATCAGTTGCAGCGGATATTCAGGGTAATGCATGCCACGCCTGCGGAGTCGGTTGAGTTGGCGGTATTCCAGCTACGGGACATAGCAATATTATGGTACGAGAGTTGGGATAGGTCCCGAGGTAGAGGCGTTCCCCCTCCGACTTGGTCCAACTTTTCAGAGGCCTTACTGGATCATTATCTACCACGGGAAATCCAACAGGCCCGGGTTGATCAATTCTCACACCTGGAGCAGGGCTCGATGAGTGTTTGGGAGTACGCTATGAGATTCGACTCCTTGGCTCTATATGCACCAGCTTTCGTTGACACCATGCCATCTAGGGTGCATTGGTTCATGATGGGGTTGCTTCCAGAGTATGTGGAGACATGTTTTATGGCTACTCTGCGAGAGGACATGGATATCGCCCGTATCCAGGCGTTTGCTCAGAATATAGAAAGGATCAGGCAGCGACAATGAAGGATAGAAAGGGGAAGCCAGGAACAACACCGCAGGGCTAGACCTAGTGATACTCAGGAAGAGTCTCAGGACAGAGCCAAGCCACGACTGTCAGACAGACCACCCAGACCCCCACTTCCACAGCAGCAGCAAGGTGGCAGATTGGGTCGTAGGGGGTAGTCAGGACCCGGCGAGAGTTCACAACCATCGGGTCTACAGCAGTATAGAGGGTCAGAGTAGAGTAGACTCACTGTGCCACCTTTCCCTATTTGCAGTCGCCATCATATTGGAGCCTGTAGGTATGGTTCTACGGCGTGCTATGGTTGTGGACAAGAGGGTCACATGATGAAAGACTGTCCAGCTAGGGATCAGGACCAATAGGACAGATCTTCAGTAGGGTCACGTTCCCCAGCATCTCCAGCCGGGCGTAGAACCTCAGTTTCAGCCGGCAGAGGCCGAGAAAGATCAAGGGCATCCAGCTCAGGCACCGGTCTGGATCGCACTTATGCTTTACCGAGACGACAGGAGTCAGAGTCATCACCAGATGTTGTGATAGGTATGACAGACATTTTCTCTCATTCTGTTTATGTTTTGATAAATCCAGGTTCCACTTTGTCCTATGTCACACCATTAGTGGCCCGAAAGTTCGGTATCACGCCGGAATTGCTTCGGCGACCTTTTTTAGTGTCCACACCTGTCGGTGATTCCATCATAGCTAAAAGAGTCTACCAGGGGTGCACAGTAGAGGTTGTTGGTCACAGACTTTAGCAAATTTGATAGAATTAGAGATGATCGACTTTGATGCAATTATGGGTATGGATTGGCTAGCACCACGTTATGCCAATGTAGAATGTTGGACCAAGACTGACCGATTTCACTTTCTAGGGGAGGTAGTACGAGAGTGGAAAGGTAGTGTAACCACGCCAAAAGGTAGGTTATGTCCTATTTTCGGGTGAGAAAATTGATAGCTAAGGGATGTATTTATCATATTTTCAGAGTTCAAGATGTTCGAGTAGAATCTCTGAATCTTCAGTCTGTTCCAATAGTCAATGAATTTCCAGATGTATTTCCAGGTAAACTTCCTGGTATTCCCCCGGAATGGGAGATCGATTTTGCAATTGACTTGTTACCAGGTACTCAGCCTATATCTATTCCTCCATACTGAATGGCTCCTGCTGAGCTCAGAGAATTGAAGGAACAGTTGAAAGAACTGTTAGATAAGGGCTTCATCAGGCCGAGTACTTCATCGTGGGGAGCACCGGTTCTGTTTGTAAGAAAGAAGGATGGCTCCCTCTGCATGTGTATAGCCTACCAGTTTCAAGAATAAGTACCCGTTTCCCAGAATAGAAGACTTGTTTGACCAATTACAAGGGGCAAAGTTCTCAAAAATTGACTTAAGATCTGGGTATCATCAGGTTCGAGTTTGGGAGAAAGATATTCCAAAAATCGCTTTCAGGACCAGGTATGGCCACTTTGAATTTTTAGTCATGTCCTTCAGGTTGACGAATGCTCCAGCAATGTTCATGGATCTAATGAATAGTATCTTCAGGCCGTACCTGGACTTGTTTGTGATAGTATTTATTGATGATATTTTGATATATTCCTTCTCAGAAGCAGAACATGGGGATCACTTGCGAACAGTACTTCAGATTCTCAGGGATCGTCAGTTATATGCAAAGTTTTCTAAGTGTGAGTTTTGGCTGAATTCAGTAGCCTTTCTAGGTCACGTTGTGTTAGAAGCTGGTATCTAGGTGGACTCGCAAAAGATAGAGGTTTTAAAGACATGGCCTAGACAGATAACTCTGACTAAGATACGTAGTTTTTCTGAGGTTAGCCGGATATTACATAAGATTTGTAGAGGGGTTTTCCACTTTATCAGTACCTTTGACTAAGTTAACTCAGAAAGCAGCCAAATTTCACTGGACTGAAGCATGTGAGCAGAGTTTTCAGGAGTTGAAAAACAGGTTGACCTCAGCACCAATATTAGCTTTGCCAGATGGGTCAGAGGGTTATGCAGTGTATTGTGATGCTTCGGGTGTCGGGTTAGGATGTGTTCTGATGCAGCATGGTCAGGTAATTGCTTACGCTTCAAGACAGTTGAGGAAGCATGTAAAGAATTACCCCACCCACAATCTGAAATTGGCGACAGTAATTCATTCCTTGAAAATATGGAGGCACTATCTATATGGTGTCCACGTAGATGTTTTCACTGATCATAAGAGTCTCCAGTATATTTCACATAGAAAGAGTTGAATTTGCGGCAACGCCGCTGGTTAGGATTATTAAAAGACTATGTGTGAATATTTTGTATCATCTAGGGAAGGCCAGTATTGTAGCAGATTCCCTCAGCCGCAAATCTATGGGGAATTTGGCATACCTGAAGCCAGGACAGTGGGAACTAGCCTGAGAATTGCATCAGTTAGCCAGTTTGGCCATTCGTATAGTAGACTCGGGAGACAGTCGGGCAGTAATCCAGAATACTGCAGTATCATCATTGGTTGTGGAAGTGAAAGAACGGTAGTACGAAGACCCTAACCTAGTTCAACTCAGAAATAAGGCTCGGGGAGGGGGAATAACAGATTTCGAGGTAACTGAGGATGGAGTTTTAAGGTATAGGGGCCTCCTTTGTGTGTCGGATGCGGCAGGACTTCGCCAGTAGATTATGAGTGAGGTACATTATTCCCACTACTCTCTTCATCCAGGTTCAACAAAGATGTATCATGATATAAAAGAAATTAACTGGTGGCCGAGAATGAAAAAGGGGGTAGCAGAATTTGTAGCACAATGTCCTAATTGCCAACAAGTGAAGGTTGAACATCAAAAACCCGACGGATTGACACAGGAAATAGCAGTGCCTATGTGGAAATAGGAGGTAATTAATATGGATTTTGTAACAGGGTTACCTCGTACTAGGCATAAATTTGATTCGGTCTGGGTGATTGTCGTCAGGTTGACGAAGTCAGCCCATTTTCTACCAGTCGGGGCTACCTTCTCAGCCAAAGATTATGCTGAACTATATATCAGAGAGATAGTTTGGTTACATGGTGTTCCAGTATCAATTATTTCTGACAAAGGGCCGCAGTTCACAGCTAAATTTTGGCAATCCTTCCATAAGGGTCTGGGGACACAAGTTAATCTGAGTACAGCCTTCCATCCTCAAACAGATGGCTGGAAAAACGTACAATTCAGATGCTCGAGGATATGTTACGGTCGTGCGTGCTAGACTTCGGAGGAAAATGGGATGATCACTTGGTGCTTATTCAATTTGCTTACAGTAACAGTCACCATTCAGCAATCCAGATGGCGCCTTATGAGGCCTTATATGGGCAGAAATGCAACTCCCCAGTTGGTTGGTTTGAGGTAGGAGAATCAAGATTAATTGGACAGGATATAATCCATCAGTCATAAGAGAAGGTGAAGTTTATCAGAAAACGCCTGCTGACAGCTCAAAGCCGCCAAAAATCCTATACTGATGTGCAGTGAAGGAACTTGGAGTTTATAGTAGGTGATTGGGTGTTCCTAAAAGTCTCACCGATGAAGGGCGTGATGAGATTTGGTAAAAAGGGCAAGCTCATCCTGAGGTTTATTGGACCATATCGAATTCTCTGGAGAATAGGCTAGGTGGCATATTAGTTAGATCTGCCTTCAAAATTAGAATCAGTTCACCCAATCTTTCATGTGTCGTTGCTACGGAAGTGCATAGGGGATCCATCCCGAGTTGTGTCAGTCGAGGATGTCCAAGTAACTGAGGAATTAGCCTATGAAGAGGTTCCAGTAGCTATATTGGATCGACAGGTTCGCAGGCTGAGAACTAAAGATGTCGCTTCTACTAAGGTGTTGTGGAGGAATAGAAATAGAGTAGAGATGACTTGGGAAGCTGAAGATGATGTGAGATCCAGATATCCTCATTTGTTCTAGGCTTAGCTCAGACGATGCAGTTAAGGTACCTTTATTGATTCAGTTGCTGTTATATGATTTGTGTCGTATATATTTGGTGTAGTTGACTCTAGCCTTATTGTGAAATGGTTGTTATAGTACAGTGTGAAGTACCTGTGTTGGACTTTTCTGTGTTTCAGGATTTTCAGATAGTCAATATTATAGGGGAGACTCTGCCAAAATTTTTCCAGAATAAGTAGTTAAAAAGAGTTAACGTTCCTGTAAGCTGAAGTTAACATTCGAGGACGAATGTTCCTAAGGGGGAAAGGATGTTACACCCCGTAAGTTTCTAACGAGTAGTAGGTCTATTCGTACGCTGGTTAAGACTTTTAGAGTGAAACATGTACGAGAAAGGGCCCGGGGAAAGGTCGAATGAGCACGGAATCAAGATCGCGCGGGAGAAGGCCGGAGCAGGCCGCAACATGGGCGGCGTGTGGACCCCCTCCCTCCGCGTTGGGCTCTATGGCATGCCCTTAAATTACCGCAATGGGGTCTGTGCCACGAAACCCTGTCCACTGCCTCAAGTATATATAAGTTTCTCCCTTTGATTTTATGTTATTCTCAAAGTATATATACGGCCAGAGAGGGAAAATACGAGGGAAAAAAATAAATTTCCTCCGTTTATGTTGTTAAATGCTACCCGAATTCAAATTAACTTCGGGTATTGAAGTTTAAGGCTTCAGAGAACATTACTACGGAGTTAGTTTTGTGAAATTCGCTCGGCAAATCGTTGCCCCGCTGAGCCAAAGTTGTCAGAATTGCTTCAAACTGATTTCTATACAATCACAGGCTTCCAGTAAGTATTTCTTCCTTGTGGACTTTTGAGAAAGTACGAGTTTTCGACCGTGTTCTGTTAAGTTAAAACATAGTTAATATTTATATATAAAGTTATCATTTCTGCCGATTTTAGTACTGAAATTAGTCTTGTTCTCTTAGTCATACGGTTTTAATTGAGAAAAGCTATTAAATACGAATCCAAACTCATCAGTTGATCAAAAATCGACGATCGAGGTATGTTAAGGCGAATCCTTTCGGCAAGTTAGTTTCTTCAATATCATAACTCAGTTTGAATCCCAATAGGAATACCGTAAGTATATTCATTATAACTAGTTGTTGTTATTGGCTGAGACCAGCATTCCATGTTTAGCTTGAGATTGACTATGCCCTGTATAGCCTTCCATAACCAACCCCAGGGTTACAAGTTGTGTCGACGCTCGTGAGGGGCTAGATGACGTCGCTCCGAGGAGGGGTATGCCGTTCGTGAGGGATGAAGATGAGGTTCAGGGTCCTCATACAATCCATTCCATGGATGGACTACTCTTATGTCGTATCGTCACACCCCATCGAACTCGGTACCCGGGGTACAAGCAATAAGAGTCCACTGGACTCAGACATTACTATAGTTCAGGGGCCAAGCGGGCTCAGTTGCAGACCTAGGGGACGGGTAGGACGGCTATAGTTATTATATGATGCAGTATGACCTTATTTGGGTTATATAGATTGAAGTGTACCCACCAGGACTTATGGGAGCCCCGAGTGGGTTATTTTGTGCTGGTTGTACCTTCCGGCTTATGGGGGTTAGGTAAGGTTCTCATTTGCTTTAGTCACTAATAAATTAGATGATAGGAAGTTCAACTATTCAAGTATGATCCCTATCCCTCCATTGCAGTTATTCTCAGTTTCATTCCTTCATTTCAGTTATTTACAAATATTTCCTTACATATTCGGTACATATTGTACTGACGCCCTTTCTGGGGCGCTGCATTACTTGTCTGCAGGTACGGATAGACGAGGAGCATGTCCCTCTTAGCTTCTAGCCAGGATTGTCAGCACAGTCAGCTCCTTTCCTCCGGAGCTTATAGATAGAAGGTTTACTCCTTTTGATTGTACAGTTTATGGGTAGGTCGGGGCCCTATCCCCACCATCATATTACTCTTAGAGGCTTGCAGATTTTTTCTATTTCCCTTTGGTTAGCTGTTGGTGGCCGTGCGGGGCACATCTATTTTTTAGTTTACGTGTTGGCGGTGTGGGGCCTTGTTTAGCTGTTAGTTGGCAGCCTTATCAGCAATAGCTTAGTTTAGTCCGGAGTTAATTTCCAGTCATAACTAGATATCATGGTGGTCTTATCGGCCCGCATAGGATTCCCTGCTATTTCTTGTTTCTGGTTAGCTATTTTCTTTTACAGGTGGCTATAAGGCCTTGTCGGCCGGAGGTTGTTTTTATGACCCAGATATAGCCTGTTGTTTTCTTGATATGGGGAGTAGGCCTGCACTAGGAGTGCACGGGCCCAGTTGAGTCAGTTCAGGTCCCAATAGGGCACTAGGTATCAATCTTGCCTCCCAAGGTGGGGCGTGACACTAGGCTCATTCATATCCATGCATACAAAGTTAGAAAATTAGGGAGGTGATCAAGCTTGTTCTTCTTCAAGTATTCTTCAATTTTTCCTTGGGCTTTCAAAGAGTGGTGAAATTTGATCTTTCCTGGTATGTAGGGTTATGAGTGGGTGAATCTTTCCACACTCATGCCCAATTTCTCTCTAAATCATTAATTTCCTATGTCTAATCTATGAGGTTTTAACCCAATGCATGAAATTTCTAATTCTCTACATGGGTATGATTTAAATATGTATATACTATTGAATTATAATTTATGGGCTAGTTTTATGTTATTTTCAATGAAAAATCATGTTCTAAGTTTATTAAATCAAAATTCCCAATTATAGAAAGTTCATGAAAGATGAGATTTGTGATGAATGTATGATTATGATGATGAAAAACATGTTTTCAAGCTACCTATTTTTATAATCATGTTTTCAATATGAATTGAGTATTTTCAAGTATGTTAAGGTATTGGGCAATGCCCACATGTTCAAGTATGATTTATGATTTTTCCCAATTAAGCTTACCACATGGTTTTGGAGCGAAGACTCCCAATTATCTTCCAGCTTGTGGTATGTTTTGAGCTAAAGCTTCTCATATGCATGATTTCAATTTTGAGATGTATTTGATTATTAAGATTTATTAATTGACGATGGTAACCTTCGTTGAAAAATAATGAAGAGCATATACATATTTTTGGGAGTAGTATATAGCACCGAGTAGGCTAAGGGTCGATCACTCTATGCCTTAGAGCTACACGCCAACATAAATTTATTGTTATATATACTACTTCGGGACCTCCCTTGTGAGCTATCCCCTGCCCTATTGGGCCATGAGCTTGATATCGATATCATAGTATCGTCCTTAGCCCTGGCAAGGCTTTGAACGATTCTATCCACTTGAGTGTGATAGTTGGGACCACGTAGGCTCTATCGTGGTATGTTGGTTAAAAGATGAGTCTCCCATTGTTTCTTGTGATTTTAGTTATGCATGTTCATCATTCATAAGATTTGTACATCTATATATGTTCTAAAGCAGGTTTGACTCAATGTTCAGCTTTACTCATGACTATCAGATTTCATCTTTGAGTCAATCGATTCAGTTATGATGTTATATTATGTTATGATGAGATCATGATTTTAGAAAGAATGCATGCAGGCCCTACTCTCAGTTTCTTATTGCTTATGTTTTACATTATGCATGTCCTTAAATGATTTTACTTTTCTAAGCGGTTTTACTTACCTTGCATACTCGGTACATTTCAAGTATTGACCGCATACTCTATGTTATATCGTTTCATGATACAGGACCCGACACTCAGACTCAGCCCCGTTCATAGCCAATCTTCAAAGTTAGCATCTTACACTTATTGGTGAGTCCTTATCACCTGAGGACCATGCTTATTCATATTTCTCTATGTAGTTTCAGTTTTTAACTTATTCGAGTTTGTTAGGGTCTTTTCCCATGAACTCATCATGTTTAGAGTCTTTTCAGAAGAAAAAAAGATGTATTCAGCTTCAGATTATGTATTCTAATATTATTCTTATTTCAGACTTCCACTAAGATTATTATGTTGATTCTTCAGTTTTAGTAATTGAGTTAGATGTATGTTCATGTAATGGGTCAACTTGGAGCCTCTCGGGGCTCCTTGTCCCGTGTCTTAGTCCGAGCCTCCGTTCGGGTCATGACAACTAGTATCATGATACTTGTAGTCAAGCAATCAAGCTCTTCTGGAGACCTTGATCATTAATAATTAATGTATATTATCAAATATTGCTTAGATACTTCTAGTATCATAAAAGCAAATTTAGACACTGCTGATGTCATAAAATAAATAATAAAATTGAGCTATAAACTTCATTATTTTAAACTTTTACTACTTTGAGAGTAGATTGCAAGTTTTACTACTTCATGAGTAAATTGAAAGATTTAGTTTTGCAGAGTCTTACTGCTTTAGGAGTAAATGTTAAATTCTTAC
>JACEIK010000031.1:388268-399630 GCA_018107945.1 Datura stramonium | reverse complement strand
CACTTCATCTGCAGATTACAAAGAAACAAAATGACCAAATCTAACTCTATTAAATTCTTAAAATACAAAAAAGGATTATCAGCTAATAATTCACAATTACTTATCTGAACAAATTTAAAATATGTCAACAAAGATCCACAACATGAAGCTTAGCCTCAATTTGACCAGCAAGAAAATTCTTAGCTCACAGTTGTACATTCCTTCTCTGTTGTTTCGAAATTCGTGTGCTTCGTTCCTCCGAATTTATCACAAAAATGTAAATAATTCTCATAAGGGACATATAAAACAAAAATATGATAACTAAAATGAATCAGAGCGAGTAAATCATAATAAGACAAGCTCTTAAAACTAAGACTAGATCAACAAAAAATAGTAAAATATAAGAATCTATATATTACTATAAAGGAGGGATACAGTGTTGGTGGTGTGATATTTCTCACAATCAAGAAATCCTATTTATCTCTTTTGTCCTTTTTTTGATGTTTTCTTCTTCTTCTTTTTTTTTATATTTATTTTATTATATCCAATAGTCTCTTTTAGTGTTACAGGTTACAAAAACTCAACAGGCACCATATTGCATTCTCTTAATTACACTAACTGCTGTAACTAGGCCTACTTGTCTTCCTCTTCTTTATATCTTTTCAATTGGTGTTGCCTACCTTTTACAATTGTGGCCACTTTCGTTGTCAAGTCCGTCCTCCGCTCCGCCGCCACCTCCGGCCGAGCGGCAGCTATCAAATTTGCCTCCGGCGCCAAGCCAAAGGTCGCTCCTTTCCGTATCCCAACTCAAAAGTCCCTCACCGCTCGCATTTTTAAGTCGCCTGTAGAAATAAGTTGTGTTAGAGTGGAATCGATGTTCCCTTATCATACTGCAACTGCCTCCACATTACTCACTTCAATGCTCTCTGCTACTCCTCGGAGCTATGGTTGGACTCTTGAAGAATACAATGATGATGCATGATGAATGTCAGAGAGTACAAGCAAAGTGAAATAACCATGCGACATGGATGATTGTTATGCGATGCATGTTGTCTTCGTAGTTCAATGGATATCGATGGACAATGTAACACTAAGAACTCCATAAATCTTCTCCATCTTTGTTTCTTTGAATTTTGGAGGTATAAACTCTTTTTGTATTCTTTGCCATCATAGAGTAGGATTACATCACCATTTATCCCTCTCTTGGAATAGCTTTATTTATGCAGAAATCTTTTTAGAGCTATCTGTAGATTCAAAGTGCTATTTTTCATAATTCCTTGCATTTGAAATGAGAAAGTGATATGGAAAAAAAAATTGGTGTTGCCTGCATCTTTGCCTGTTCTTCTTATTTCTTCCACTTTCTTTCAGTTTGTCTATGTCATTGTTGTTTCTTTCTGTTCACAAGGTAAATTTTCTTTTTGGTGTTGGTATTTTACTTATTTTTTGATATTTTGGTTGGTATTTCATGTATTTTTTTATTTTGTATTCTACACTTTTGCTTGATTTACTGTAGGCTTTCTCTATTTTCACCTACTTCCTAAAGGTAAATCTCCTCTTCTGGTTCTAAAATATATTTGTTCTTTCTCATATTTGGTTGAAAATCTATGTTCTTTTTTATAACAACATACTTCAGGCCATTATTGACAGCTGTAATTGTGAAATTGGAGGATTAGGAGGCAAAGAAGTTTTATTGGTAAAATGGAGTCATATCTCCTAATAAAAATAGGGGGTTAGGATAAATGATTTGAAGAGTTTCTAATAAAGCACTTATAAAAAAAAATGAATTTGGAGCTCTAGAAATAAGAGTCATTCAATTTGGAGAAGGACAATCGTTGTAGAGGATTATGGAGTCCAGAAGGAGAGATCGAGGAAGAAAACATCATAAATGCCGTTGGAGAAACAAAATGAAAATGTGTGAGTTTCACGGATACATCAGCTTCAGAGTGGGTAGCAGAGATAAAGTACCAAATTTTCAATAATTTTTAGCACATCAACCTAGAAGATTTTGATGGTTGCACCAAAACAAAGATGGAGTCTTTTGTTGGATGGATTGTCTCAAGCTCAGTTGTTAGGTTTGCAGAGCTCAAGAGAAAGGAGTACTAGGTTGAGAATAAATATGAATTGAGATGGTGGATAATTCTAATATCTCTTTTTTTAACTCTACAAACAAAGACAATAGCATATCGTAAACACATTAGGATACCTGGAATTGAAGAGACAGAGAATGAGATTTTCTAAATTTTAGGTCAAGTCATTTTACTATAGATAGTGAACAGAGATTAGAATACTGACCATCTCCTTAGATACAGTACCGAGAAAAGTCTCATTCTTCATCTGGCTAAAAGGGAATCACTTGCTTTTGCATTGCAGGTAGCACGTCATCTGTGGGGAATCATACTGAATTTATTTGATATACATTGAACTATGCCTACCATAGACAAAAATGTGATGTTTTATTGCACTTTTAAAAAGAACAAAAGGAGAAGTAGAGCACGGTGTATTCTTTAGTGCTCATGGGAATGATTGGGCGAAAAAGGAACAAAAGATCTTTTGAAGACATGTAAAGCTTTTTTTTGAAAAAATGGTAACATTCTTGATTTGTGTGTATTTTTGGTGCACTAATTAGAATACAGTCAGCATAGATGTTTGGTTAGATTCTTAGAGAATCAGATAGATGATTTCCTCCACATATCAATAACATTATACTACATCAAATTGTGAGCTTTTGTTATCTTCACACTTTCCGGCCATTAGTTTAAAATCTCTATAAATCCAAATGTAATTGGTCATTTACACTTTTTTTCTCTTGATTATGCTGAAAAACTCCAATCAGATTGAACAAAATGTGATGAGTTTTTTTTCCAAAAATAAAAATAAAAATAGGGAGAATAGGAATTTATCTTGTGTTATGATGTTGAACAGAAATTAAAAGCTCCAAACAGGTTGAACAAAATGTGACGAATTTTTGGTCGGGGAAAATATAAAAATAGGGGTAATAGGAACTTATCTTGTGTTATGATGTTGAACAAAAATTAAGTAATTATCTTTCCTTCAATCCGTTCGTCATTTTGTATTTTAATTTTCTGATTAATTGAGAAAAATAGTGTAGCCGGCGGCAATATTGTCCTCTCTCTTATAGATGTTAGAGTCACTACAGGACACTATTGTGTTCTATTTTTGCTAATATCTTATAATTTCAACTGCACGAGCTTAGTGCTGGTTTTTATACAAAATGCTTACCTTCTAGAAAAAAAAGGTCCTCTAGCTCATATACATTGGTTTAATAGGATTTAAGGCTTATCACTTATAATTGGCTCATTTTGACCTTTATGTGAAGATTTTTCAGCAACAAGAGTCCTATTGATGCAATTAGACAGTGCTGAGAGCAACTTATTTAGTAATAAAAGCAAAAGACTTTCCTTCTACCTCTTTTTTCTCTTTGGTATTTCATACTCACTAAATATTTTTCTTCTTCCTAATTTTTTCATTCTTATAGTTCTTACCATTTAGATAATCTCTTTCTATTTTAATATTTTAAAAATATTTTTATATATTTAAATTTCACAAAAAAATTCAAAAAAATTGAAAGAATTTAAGAGTCATTACTATAAGGTAGATTATTTGTACATATTTTCTTATTTATATTTTGTTGTTATTATTCAAAACATAATTTTTATTTTTGGTTATGTGCTAGAAAGTATATTTGATTTTGATTTCTTTTTAATTTTATTTCAAATTCATGCTCTTAGAGAAAGACTCATGACTAACAAATATTTTTATTTACTTTATTTTTTCTCTTTAGGTCTATAGGCTCCTCTTAACATTCTATATAATGCTTATAATTATTTAAATAACATGAAAATTTTTTAAAAAAAAATGACTTTTAAATTCTCCTTTAGTCATCAGTGAGAGTGGGATTACTTTTTAGTATTTTTTTTTTACTTTAAATCTAATCAACATGTAGTTTCCATATTTTTTTCTTAGATTTTCTTACTTTATGCCTTTGTGCTTTTAATTCCGTTGACTTTTAATATTTTTTACTTTTTTTATGAAGTTAATACTCCCAGTGGAAGGTTTGAAACTAAAAAAATACGCGTAATACTTTTATTCTACTCTTTCTAATAAACCTTTTTCTTCATTTTTTTTATAATTCCTATGCTTATTTGCATATCATTTTTATTTTTTTGCATTTATATTATAAAATTAAATTTTATTTCTTTGGTAAAAAAAGATATATTAAAACTAAATGTAGGAATTAATATCTATATCTTTTATTTTACTTATTATTAACTTTTTTTTGTATTCTTTTATCTTTTTATTAAATTTATAATTTTTCTATTTGTAAGAGAATTTTTTTTCATGACTGCGCGAAGTGCGGTCAAATATACTAGTAGAACAGTAATTATTAACAAAACAATTTTAATCCATTCAAATAAAATTACTTACTCACATTTTAGTGCTAAATCTTCTATCCTATCTTAATTTCACTTGTGATATGCATAAATTATTGATAGTTTAATAATCTAACAATTATTTTATACTATGCTTTATCCTATAAATATCAATGTTTGAAGAAAATAAAATGCAGATGCAATTTTTATAAGATAGCCACAACAATGCTTGAAAAAACAATACAAAGTTCATATCATTTGTATAAAAAGTGAAGAGGAAGAGAAGGGCATTACCGATGGTAAAAGAAAAGAATAAGAGAAAGAAAAACGGGGCAATTTAGGGGGTTAAAAAGCAGCTATTGAACTTCTTAAATGAAACATTACACCTGTTCATGAATGTCGCCTCCTTTACAGAAATACATTATCTTTTTTTTTTTTTTTTAAAATTGTAACTGACATTGTGTTAGGGAACATTTTTTTAGTAGGAAACATAATAGAAAAGGCAAAAACAACAGAAATAATTTTTAATTCCTCGCTTGCCTGAAATCAATCTTAATCATAAATAGAAATCACGAAAATTTCATATGTTTTTGATATGTTAACTACAGAATGATATACATTCTTTGATAAAAAAAAAATGATTGACATTAATTTGCTTGGACTATATGATGCTTCTACGCATTTTCTTAGCATCTTCCTCATTTTAGGACTAATCTTTCAAATAGTAAGTAGAAAATCAAAATATGTTCTATACTTTAATAATGAGTCACAAATGTAAATTGATCTTCTCGGATTAGTTGAAGATGTGAGTAAACTCAATCACCTCTCAAGTCTTCACTTGTACCACCGGAAACAAGTCTCATTATATCCTCTATCAAAATCCTCGAGAAGGTTTGCTGGGGAACAGGATAACACACCCTAACATAAATTTTGACACCAGAGGGATTGAATCTAGTTCTTTTTCGTCAGTCTTTTGCACACATGAATCCTGCGCTTAATGCAGACACAGTTCATCATCATCTACTGTAAAAACACAAGTTCTGAAGCTATCTTTATCATCTTCATCAGCTGATCAATCTGGAACGAAATATTGCTCTTTTAGTTTGAATGCAGATTCTATACAATGAATAGATCTCCATATCAGGAGCATTTGGTAACTTGTAGAACAAATCAAATCTAAATAAAACTCAACTAAAATCATTGGACTTTAAAATTTGCTTAAACTTTCTGAGAATATTGAAAGGGAAAAAAAATAAAAGAGAACTCAAGAGAAGAGAATCTAATGACAAGCTCATACAATTCCCATGAGTCACAAGAAAATAAAAGTATCTAAAAAGGTTTGTGAGCTAAACTTTTTCCTTCTAAAAAGAAGTATTTAAAATAGAAAAAAAGGGCATGACCTTTTTTAAAATTTTAAGTTCAACAAAATACATAAACATGTAGTAGCTCAAGAACACAGAAAGGTGGCATACAGTCACAATTAACATAAAAACCTTATGTCAATAAAATACTCTATTTATTTGGCATTTTAGTTTTCTCAAACGTAACATTCATATAATACTAAGATAGTGTTAGATTACCGAGGATAAGCACCGTAGCAAAAGCCTCCCTTTTCAGTAGAGGCACATAAAATATTTTTTTTTCTAAGTTAGTGACATAATACATCTTAATATGCAAATACATTAACAATCATAAAATTGGAGAAAAGCAAAGAACGAGCAAAATAATCAACTTCAATAATCTCTCTAGATAAACATTAACTAATTTAAAAAATATAAAAAACATTAGATACTGAATACCACAGTAAACTTTTAACCTTCCTCTATTAGAAAGGTCAGCTGATACTCAAGGAGATTATTGCTGCCTCCAACCACATTCTAATCCAGGGAGGAGAGAGAAAAATAGATAAAGGTATAATAATACTGAAAATTCTTATCCAAATGAAAACAATTGATTTTAATGGACTAGAAGGAGTACACCAGATTAAGAAAAGCTCTAAAAAAAATAAGAGCAGATCAACAGATAACAGTAAAATATAAGTAATTTTTAACGAAACAATTATCCATTCAAATAAAACTAATTACTTTTCATTTCACTGTCCAATCGCACTTATGATGATATGCATAAATTAATTATACTTTAATATTTTAATAATTTTTTCATATTCTTCTTTATCCTAAAAATCTCACTGTTCAAAGAAAATAAATTATAAATGCAATCTTTGTAGGATAGTCACAACACAGAGATGAAAAAGATATATACAAATTCACACCATTTGTATAAAAAGTGAAGAGGAAGAGAAATGAATTATCGATGGAAAATGAAAATAATAAGAGAAAGCAAGAAGAGGAAGAAAAAAGTGGCTGTTGAACTTCTTAAATGAAACATTACACCTATTCATGAATATCACCCTCTTTACAATAATGCATACGTCTTTATTTTAATTGTTACTAACAAGAGTTTTTTAGTAGGAAAAATGAAAAGAAAGGGCAAAAAATTAAGGAAAAATATAAACAGCTTTATTAATCATAAAGAGGCGCGGATTTTTCTTTTTCCAACAAAATTTACATACTAAAATAACAAACAACATCTTAATAGTAGATACAAAAAAGCTCCAAATTGAACTAACCTTAGCTTGAAAACATAATACATTAAGAGCTCTAAGGGAACCTTCCACCGTACAACCCCTTTTTTGCATCTTGCTTTTCTGATTTCAATTTCAATAACTCATTTATCTTCTTACCCTAAACAATTTCATTTCACTAATTTTCTTCTTTATAGGAGGACCAATATTCATCCAAAACAATCTACTTTTTTTATAATAGAAAAACAAATTCAAAACTCCCCCCTTAAACTTTCTATTTCTTTAAAAAAAAAAAAAGGTTCAAAACTCACTTGTAATTTTGAGTTATCCATCTTAAAAGTTAATGACTTCTTTCCCCTTGTTAATTATCATATCAAACAACTTATTAACTTCATCATCAAGAATTCAAGATACATAGATATATGAAACACTAAACAAATAAGAGAGAGATAAGAACACCACAAAATAAGAAAGAGAATATTTACCTTTTGTGAGTAACAGTGCTAAAGTTCACTTTTTAGTTTTATTGTTTAATTTTTAAAGTTATTACTATTATAGAGAAGGTGATATAGATCTCTCTATAACCAAAACATGCAATTTTGTTAAAGAACTTATTCGCACTCGGTGTTTATGCTAAACTATAGTAAGTTAAGTCGTAAATTAACGTAAGAAATGAGAATGTGAACTTACTCGCCCCCTTTTTTGCATCCTACTTTTCTAATTCGATTTCAATAGTTTCATTGCTCTTCTTACCTTAAACAATTTCATTTCCCAACTTTTCTTCTTTATAAGAAGACCAACATTCATCCAAAATATTTCGCGTTTTCTTATAATGGAAAAATAAATTCAAAAATCCCTCCTTTACACTTTCTATTTATTTTTTAAAAAAAGAAGCTCGAATAACTTGTAATTTTGAGTTATCCATCTTAAAAGTGTAACGACCCACTCGACTGTTATAGCACCCTGACCACCTAAGAGTGGGCAAATTTAAAAATTTTGAAATTTGGATTGAAGTTCCCAAAAAATAAAAAGCGTGAGATGAATAAGTTCGAATGGGCTGAGTCACAATCGTGTGGTCTTAGGCGTGCATTCTCCACGGTGGGCTGTCGTCCGCAAAAGCAGAACTGCTGCAGCGGTAATTGGTCTCGCTGCAGCGGGTGACACAAACCATAATTTTGCAATCCTATTTCAGTTAGGATTTTAAAAGCCTATTCTCTCAAAAAGAGCTTAATAAAAATGCCCCAAAAATAGGAAATAGACTTTTGGAAGAAGAGGAGCAAGGAGGTAGGGATTCATCCTCCATAGCTATGGTTTTCCGCAAGAACTCAGGGCTCAGTGCAAGCATGCAATAGAGAACGTCTCGACAATAGCTTGACATCCAGGTAGGCTATGTCTTACTTATCTCTGTGTTTGACTTGAATTAGCGAAATATATATATATATATGTGTGTGTGTGTGTGTATGTGTGTGTGTGTATGTATAATTGATGTGCTTTGATGGGTAGAAACGAATTTTGAGTAAATTGTTATTGAATATTTAAAATCGATAAGTGTTTGAGGACGAAAGAAATAGAAAAGGGGTGATGATATCCCCATGATGTGAAAACCCATAGGTTATGATTGCAATAAAAATAGTCAAAGAATGAGGGTGTATGTGAGAGTGAATTGATTGTATGCGTAATGATCTTCGGACATTGTTGTTGATGTTTATATATATAGAATTTATAGTCCTTCTTTTTGAATCGTAATGTTGAATGGCTAGCCATAAAATCCTATTTATTTAAAGCGGGAACTTATCATTTAGGGGTGGACTAAGATTATTTTGAGACGCGATTTAAGACCCCTGAATTAGAAGAGTTAGACTTTAAGTAATGACCTGTATGTATGTGTAATGATAATGTGTTAATTTGTTCTATGGATATCGGTTGTGGTGATGATTGCCCTGTTAAAATTCTATTGTTCAAACAAGATTTGATATAATAATGCACCAATATGGTGGGTGATATAGATATGTCATGAGATTTTAACAAAATAATCTGTGGGGAAACTGGAAGGAGACTGGTTAAAGTAATGCCGAACAGTACCGCTGCAGCAAGACCGTTGTGGGAGCAGTGATGCTGCTGCAGCGGAGCCCAATCTCGTGAGTGGGCGAAGTTGCATTTCCTCGTGAAGTTATGGATATAATTGATGTTATAATTATCTTGGTAGGAATTGGGCTCGGAACTAGGCATGTTATTATAATTGTTGATTTGCAACTCTTGTTGCTTGTGTGATTTATTGATTGTTGTGCTATGATGTGTGGTCCCGAAATTGATGGGAGAGTCTGTATGGATCGAATACGTGAAAAGAATATTATGTAATGTGGGAAGATAAACCATTGATGTATTGTGAATGCGAGGCCAAGGATTGAAGGGAGAGAACTTGGACTTGAAGACTAGTACGATCAGGCTCTAAATGAGGGTGAAGGCATGAGTCAGGTGAGTATTTGGGTGAGTGGTATGAGGGAGGTATGGCAAAAAGACCATATGGCTGGGTGTATGAATATGAGCACATAGACAGGTATGATAAAGGACTCATACGACTGGGTGCACAGTACATGAATTTCTAAAGTCCCCTGCAGGTCATGACTGGAAGAGCAAGCATAAGACCCTTTGGCATGTGTGTACAGTGATGTGACAGAGGCTTGTGCCCAGTATATCACCATGGTATGATTGTGAGGTAGAGATGGTGCGGGTATGACATGATACGCATACGACTGCAATGACCAAGAGGTACAGATATACCGATGTGATACAAGATATAGCGAGATGATTTCGGATATGATGTGAGAGACTCGATTGAGATGTAACACATGATGAGATGGTAAAAGTATGGTGCCACATGACACAATGTTGATGCAAGAAAATAGGTATGTACGGGTATTTGAGCATGGAGGGTTGCCTCCATCAGTATGTTCGATGCTTTATTGTGTGTACTCGAATTATTCAATTTATATTCATAATTGAACTGCTTGATTTATAGGGGTTCTTGTGAGTTATAAAAGGTAGCACTACTAGTTCAACAAAAGTAGTGAGTTACGGGAGATTGTAGGTGGAGTTTTATTATTAATACATGAAATTAAAGTAGGTTAATTAGTTCTATAAGGTGGATAATTAGGTCATCATATAATGGAACGGACTTGGTCAGTGATAACAAGAGCATAACTAAGGTTGAAGTGTGGTGATGATTATATGAGAGGATGAAATAGAAAAGAATTAGTTAGACAGGGATACCGCCTAAGCAAATAGTGCTGCAACGGGCTAGATGTCGCTGTTGCGGAACTGCTATAGCGGTTAGAAATACCCGCTGCAGCAGAAGGGGGAGATAGATTGGTGAATTAGGACAAAGGCCAAATGTTAGAGTGTGTGTACAAGAAATAAGCAATTTAATAGCGTTGATAAGGTATCTAGTAACTCAGACGATTTATGTTGTAAATTAAAATAGCGGTATATTGAATTGGTTGACTTCATATTGATTATTATGTTGTTATGTGAATTAATCTTAGTCGACAGATGATACGTTGCAGTTGGTAGAGGTTTGATGAATAAATCAGCCACNATTGGTTGACTTCATATTGATTATTATGTTGTTATGTGAATTAATCTTAGTCGACAGATGATACCTACCGGTACGTATGGTATACTGATACCTCCTTGCTACACCTTTTTGGTATAGATTGTGGCAATTTGAATTTTCTTGCATGACATGGAGTGTCAACATCATCTTTCATGTTTTTTTCGTTGATGGAGCTGTGTCATTTTATCTTGTCGGTATTCTATTTAGAGCTCTTGTACCTGTCTAGACTAGATCTTGGGAGAGTCAAGATTTTACAAAACTTTTGTTGATATTTTGAAATATTGTTGATTTGTGCAAATTAATAAGAATTTTGGATATTTTATGTAATGCTTCGGAAAGGGTTCTCCTATCGAGTAGAGTCATGTAGGTGCGCACACGACCTACCCATTTGGGGTCGTGACAAAAAGTTATTGACTTTTTTCCTCTTATTATTTATCACATCAAACTACTTATTAACTTCATCATCAAGAATCAAGATGCATAAATACGTTAAACACCAAACAAATATGAGAGTGAAGCACATCACAAAATCAGAAAGAGGATATTTATCTTTTATGAGTAGTAGTGTTAAAGTTCTTTTAGTTTTTTTGTTAAATTTTTAAAGTTATTATTACTATCGAGAAGGTGATATAAATCTTTCTATAACCAAGAAATTCAATTTTGTTAAAGAAATTATTTGCCTCCGGTGTTTATGCTAAACTATAGTGAGTTAAGGCGTAAATTAATGTAAGAAATGAGAATGTGAATTAATTAACTATAGTTCAATTATAAGAGTGTATGTAAAATGTGAAGACA
>JACEIK010000031.1:376850-387913 GCA_018107945.1 Datura stramonium | reverse complement strand
ATGTATATTAAATATAGGTATATAAATATATGTAGTTCTACTCTTATTCTAAGAGGTAAACTTAATATTTATAATTTTCTTAAAGAAAGTAAATATAATAAGTTGTAATGTTGCACCCCGATCAAAGGTTTATTATTGAACTTGAATGAAATTTATATAAGCAAACCTGGAAATAATATATCCCTAATGTCCATCATATTATAGCCACAATAACAATTAATAATTGAGGAACTCTTAAGGTATATAGAAAATTACAAAAATTCGTAATATTTCACACCATAAGGTTAAAAATGAAACATACAAAATTGTTACTACGAAATAGAAGTGTCACATAAAGAATGAACTAACAGTAAATAGAAGCAAAGATGGAAGTGATAAAGAGAACCAATGGAAGAAGAAAACTGAAGATGCAAAGTGAACTCAACTGATCATAGGAAAATCAATCTGGCCAGAGGGAAACTGAAATAGCTAATGTTAATTAATATTACTGAGTTTTTTTTTATCCTCTAAATTAGCTACTATTTTCAGAAAATAAAAAGATTCTTCCACATATTTTTAAACACAAATGCAACTTTTTAGCAATTTTTGATTTGAAGGTGTAATTGTAAGTTTAAGACGAGCCTTAACAATAGAGAAACTTTGAATTGGGAGCGCATTTTTTTCAATAAATTCTATGTCGTGCAAATTCAAACAGGATGGGTCAATGAATTCTCATGGATGATTTAAAAAAATAATTAATTGGACGTGAAGTTATTAAATCCAACTAGAAGTAATATCATTCATTCGTCTTTGCTTGTGAGTATTGACTAAATAATTTTCACACAGTTTTCCTAATTTGAGCCCAAAAAAATTGAAGCATAATGATATGAAATCTCTGTTTAGAGTAAATGTCAAGTATTATAACAAAATTCACCACCTCGATGTATAGTCTTATGCAGAATCATCAGCAGACTTTAAATCATCTTTTGACTTGAATGCGCCAAAGTCGATGGAGAAGCTTTTCAACTTTGAATCATCTTTTGACTTGAGTGTGCCGAAGTTGATGGAGAACCTTTGTATTTGTCAATTTTTTTATGCTCTACTCCAATGCATCAATTCAGTTCTGCATCTCATCATTTTTTTAGATGATTAGTTAAGACATAGTCTTAAACCTGGTCTGCATTTGCTGAAGAAGATTATGTGCAGATATAATCATAGCAGAAGTGTTTTATTTTTTATCATCTATATCATGTCCATCAATCCATTTGAGCGAGAAGGAAGGAAAAAAGATGGTGACATAGTGAAGAGAAGGGCTAAGCAAACTAATCTCAGAAGTGTTGAAGAGGGTAATCACCTTGGGGGCTACCTATGGATTTGAGAGGTAGACGAGGGAAGGAAGAAAAGGAGATCAATCTGAAAGGATGCAAAAAATAAAAAATCAACCCTAATTAAAGTGGAAATTATTTTTCATAGGGAAAAGAGGTGACTATTGAGTACCCAATTTTCTGTATTGTAAGTATGTTGTTTTTTCATTTGTTAAAGGGAAAAATGTCAAAATTATGCATTTCTTGATCAATAAGGCTAGCCACATCACCGGTTTAAGTAGATAAATTATGTATAGATAGATAGATAGATATAAGTTGAAGTTAAAGTACAGTAGAAATGAGTATACAAACCACTCTAAACCAAAACGCTCAGCTCAGATGATGTCAAAGAAATAAAATGGAGTGCAATATGTAAATTTTGTTGCCTTAAGTTTTCTGAATTACTAAATAAGTTAAAAAACTTCTCCCCTTCCTTGAGTGTGTTCTTTGTTGAATTTGAGGATGAAAAATAAATAGATGGTTGAATGACTATAGAATTTGGGTATAATGAATTTGAATATGAATAAGAGGAAGATATGAAATTTGCCTAGGCATTTAATTGGAATGAACTGTTATTGATTTCTGAAAAAAGCGTAATTAAATAAGATTAGGAGGAGGATGTGGAATTTTTCACGTTGTTTAATAAGAATCCAATGTCTATACATTATAGGAAAAAGAATTTCATATCTATCAACAACATCCAAACACCATAAAGGAAACAAATAATTATTCCAGTTCCAAGGTTCTGGTGGATTTGACTTGAAGCATCGGGTGAAAGAATCCTGCAAAAAAAAATGATGAATTATAAATAAAAGAGAATTTTTCTAAAAACGCCTTGTAGCCTCCCCCTCATAACTGTAGCGCGCTTCACACCCATGAAAAAGACTCTACTTAACGCGGCTTTCAGACTCCCTAGGACACTTCAAACCTATTTCTCAGATACCAAGTTTGTCACAACCCGAGAGTACCCTCGGATCGTAGGCATGGGACAAGGGACCCCGGGGACCCCAAGTCAACCCATGGAATAAGCATTCACTAACTTATTCAATAAACATAAAGGAAACATAAACAAAAACTCAACGGAAGACTAACTTTACATAACAGAAGAATGAACATCTGAAGCTGAATACATGTCTAAGTCTGATAAGCCTCTAATCTGGACGAGCTAATGGGACAACACCCCCAACTAGCTCAGAAATATTGAAACTGAAAGTACTCTCAAAATAACTGAAAGTCTAGTCCTCGGAGGATGAGGACTCACCAAGCAAGCAAATGCTAACTCTGATAAGCAGCTACGAATGGGGCTGAACCTGAGAACCCGATCCTGCATCAAGAAACGATGTAGCATAGAAAGTATGCGGTTAGTATATGGAATGTACCAAATATACAAGATAAGTAGAACCGCTTGAGCAATAATAGCCTTTTAAAAACAAGTCATACATATGTGATAGCCTTTAAGAATAAGAAACGATCACAAACATTCATTATGAAATCATTCTTATTTAATACATGGTCATGCATGGCTTTAGAACATCATGGCTAAATAGAATCACTCAAAGCTAAATCATAACATTTATATCAAAAGTTGAAAAATGAGTCAAACCCTGCTTTTCAAACATGCATGTATAAGATAATCATCACGAGTAATGGGTGTGCAACTCGAATGATATAGACAGTGGGAGACTCGTCACTTAACTGACATACCATGATAGAGCTTACGTGGTTTCGGCTATTACACTCAAGTGGACAGAGCCGTCCATAACCTTTCCAGGGCTACGAACGATACCATGATATCAATATCAAGCTCAAACGGCAAACCGGGCCGGGGATAGCTCACAAGGGAGGTCCCAATAATATAACAGAATCAACCTACGTTGGCACGTAGTTCTGGGGCATAGGGTAGTAGACCCTTAGCCTGCTCGGTGCTAGACTCTTCTCCCAAAATATGCAATGCTCTACATCGTATAAATATGAAGCTCAACATTGTCTATTGACAAAGCTCATTATGAAATCATGCATAAACTCAACATCGTATGAAACAAAGCTCAACATTGTCTATTGACAAAGCTCATTATGAAATCATGCATGCATTAGACATCATATAGATATGAAGCTCAACAATGTCATCTTGACAAAGCTTAGAATAGAATCATGCTTAAACTCAACATCATGTGAAATGAAGCTTAATGACGACATACATCTCAATTATGAATTCATGCATATGAGAAACCTTACTACGATACATACCACAAGCTCAAAGAATAATAGGAGACTTTACTCCAAAAATCTTGTGGTAAGCCTACTTAGAATTATCACTTCTTCATCATCAATATAAGGGCCTTGTCTAAAACCTTGTCATGCTTGAACTCATACAATTTATTTGAAAACATTGTAATTTGGGGGATTTCACTCCAAAAAATGAAGTAATAACGTCAATGAGCGAAAATCATCATTCATACTCGACATTGGGTACTACCCAAAGCTTCATCATACATGGGTCTATTTAATCTTCTTTGAAAACATCATCTAAATCATGGGTAAGATTGAAAAGATGCTTTTCATCATCTACTCCATCATCATCACATCATATAAGAAACTCCCCACACATGGGCGTTTTAGATTCAATTTTTAGAAAATAATTTTGTAAAAGAAATTAAGTTAGAATCCCCCCAAGCTCAATAAATCATCAATATCAACTCAATTAATCATACCCATGAGTAGAAATGTAAGAATCATGTAATTGAATGAAAACCCATACTTGATCATCACAAATTAGTCATAAATTGATAGGGAATGGACATGGGTGTGGAAGAAAGCACCCACTCATAGCCTTACATACCCGGGAATGAAGAATCCTAACTCTTCCTAATTGCCCAGCTGAGATTTTCCTTGAAAAGCTTGAATTTCTCCTCACTTTCTTCACTTCAAGCTCTCACCCTTGCATGCGTGAAGAAAATGGCCTAGATGGGTCTTTCTCAGCTTAAAACCCTCTCTTACGAGCTTATAATGACGTAGCATAGGTCCTTAGAACTTAGGAATTACGAAAAGCCCTTACTAAAATCGCTAAAAATAACTGTCAAGGGATTATAACGGACGACCTGATGACTCGTTACTTGGGCACACGATCCGTTGGTTCACCCATAAAGTGCACTGCCTCATCATTCATGAAAACACCACTGGCTTGGTAACGGCCCACCTAACAGGTCATTAGGATTGACGACGAGTCGTTGGGTGCCATCTGTCAAGTACACTGGATAAGCTTCACTGTCCTTCTCTAAGACCACCCCACGACTGACATGACGACTCGTGGTGACAGACCACGAGTTATTACATCGCCCGTGAGGACCTCGAGTCCTTCAACATCTCAGGCCTTCCCCATGAGCCACCTGACGACTCGTTAAGCCTCCTCACGAGTCGTTAAGTGACCCGTTCTGCAACTGCTACAACATTTTCCAGTTTTTCTCCTGATTCACTTCCGGGTCCGATTCTTGAATTCCCGAGGTATAACAATATCTCCCCCTTTTGAACATTCATCCTCGAATATTATAAGCAAGCAGAAAACCCATAAACAACAATCACTATATATATATAGATGCTAATCATTGATTTTCAAGTCGAAAATTGATGGAATGACTACCCCTGAAGAGAACCACATAGCTGGTCAGAGTTCAGACATCACAGACACATATCATATCATAAAACAAACTTATTCACATGAATAGAACATGAAAAACTGAATATAGTTTTAGGGCAAAAATTTGATACCTCAAACTGAAGCTGAGCCGATAGAGAACAAATGGGGGTATTTAGACTTCATGTCCGCTTCGGCCTCCCACGTGGCTCCCTCGACATGCTGATTCCTCCATAACACCTTTACTGAGGCTACTTCCTTGTTCCTCAGCCTTCGAACTTGCCGATCCAAGATTTCAATCAGAATTTCTTCATAACTGAGGTTGTCTTTCATACCAATGCTGACTATTAGAACCACCAAGGCTGGATCACGCAAACACTTTTTCAACAACGATACATGGAACACGGGATGAACCTTCATCATCGCCTCATGAACCGAATCGCGTCCTACCACAGCTGCCTCACCAACCTCGAACCATCCGATGGAAGATCTGCACCTTCGCCCATAGAGAGCCTCGAACGGTGCCATCTGATGCTAGAGTTGTAACTATTATGATAAGAAAACTCGATCAAGGGCAAATGATTATCCCAACTACCTTTGAAATCCATAACACATGCCCTCAACATCCTTAAGAGTCTGAATGGTTCATTCCTCTTGGCCATCCTTCTGAGGGTGAAAAGCTGTACTTAGCTTAACCTGAGTCCCGAGCCCTTTTTGAAACGAACGCCAGAATTGAGAAGTAAACTAAGTACCTCGGTCCGAAATAATAGACAAGGGCACTCCATGAAGCCGAACCAACTACCGAATATACAACTTAGCATAATCGTTTACTGAATCCATGGTCTTGACTGGTAGGAAGTGTGCAGCCTTGGTCAACCTATCCACCACAACCCAAATGGAGTCGTATTGCCGATGAGTATGAGGTAGACCTATAATGAAGTCCATATTGATTTCTTCCCACTTCCAAGTGGGAATGGCAATATCCTGAAGTACACCTCCAGGTCTTTGATGCTCGGTTTTTACTTGCTGACAGTTTGGACATTTTGCTACGGACTCCGCAATATCCCTTTTCATACCATCCCACCAATAGATTTATCGCAAATCCTGATACATTTTCGTGGATCCTGGATGAATAGAATATCTGGTACCATGTGCCTCATGCAATACCCGAACTCTCAAATTATAAACTTCCGGAACACATAGTCGACCCTGGTATCGTAGCACACCATCTCCCCCTTGGGAGAAAACCTCTACCTTCTGACTCCGCACTGCCTCCTTCAGTTTCCTCAATATTAGATCCTCATCTTGCCTGGATTTAACATCAACTACCAAGGACGATTTCGACCCGTTATGCACAACAACACCGCCATCAGTCGAATCGATCAATCTAACTCCCAGCCTCGTAAGTCGGTGAACATATCTCACCAATTCCTTCTTCCCCTCATCCACATGGTACACACTCTCCATTGAGAGCCTACTAAGCGCATCCGCAACCACATTATCCTTGCCCGGGTGCTAAAGGACACTCATGTCATACTCCTTAAGTAACTCCAACCACCTCCTTTGCCGAAGATTTAGATCTTTCTGTGTGAACACATATTGAAAACTCTTGTGGTCCGTAAATACATCCACATATACCCCATACAAGTAATGTCGCCATATCTTCAATGCGAACACCACCGCGACCAATTCAAGATCGTGGGTCGAAAATTCTTTTCATGCACTTTCAGTTGTCGAGAGGCATAAGCTATCACCCTCCCTCGCTGCATCAACACACACCCAAGTCCAACTCTAGAAGCATCACAATACACCATGAAACCATTGTTACCCTTGGGTAGGGTCAACACTTGTGCCGAGGCAAGTCGATCCTTCAACTCTTGAAAGCTTTTCTCACAAGCCTCTGACCACTGAAACTTCACCTTCTTTTGAGTCAACTTAGTCAAAGGTGCTGCAATGGTTGAGAAACCCTCCACAAACCTCCGATAGTAACCAGCTAGGCCCAAGAAGCTCCGAATATCCGAAGGATTCACCAGTCTGGGCCAATTCTTCACCATCTCGATTTTCTGCGAGTCTACTTTTATGCCTTCGCTAGACACCACATGGCCCAAGAATGCCACGGAGTCCAACAAAAACTCACACTTGCTGAACTTTGTATACAATTGGCGGTACTTTAGGGTCTGGAGCACTACTCTCAAGTGAGCGGCATGTTCTTCCTCGCTCTGAGAGTATACCAAAATGTCATCAATGAACACGATCACAAACATATCCAAATATGGCTTGAACATCCTGTTCATCAGGTCCATAAAAGCTAAAGGATCATTTGTTAGTCCAAAATACATAACTAAAAACTCGTAATGACCATATCGTGTTCTGAATGCCGTCTTCGGGATATCACTCTCCCGAACTCTGAGCTTATGATACCCAGACCTGAGATCTATCTTCAAGAAACACTTCGCACCCTAAAGCTGATCAAACAAATCGTCGATCCTGTCTAAGGGATACCTGTTCTTGATAGTGACTTTGTTCAACTGTCGATAATCAATGCACATACGAAGGGAACCATCTTTCTTACGAACAAATAGTACTGGTGCGCCCCATGGGGACTGGCTCGATCTAATGAAGCCCTTATCTAGCAAATCCTTTAACTGATCCTTAAAACTCTTTTAGCTCAGTTGGAGCCATCCTGTAGGGTGGAATAGATATAGGTTGCGTATTGGGAAGGAGGTTACTACCGAAATCAATCTCCCGCTCGGGAGGAATACTTGAAAAATCATCAGGAAAGACCTCTGGGTACTCACGTACTACTGGAACTGACTGGATGGTCGGGATTTCGAACTCCACCTCCTTAACCCTAACTAGGTGATACGTGCAACCCTTAGAAATCTTCTTCCTAGCCTTGAGGTAGGAAACGAAGCAACTTACAGGCACAACTGAACTAGCCTTCCATTCTAATACTGGCTCACCCAGGAATCTAAACTCTATTGACCGGGTCCTACAATTAATGGAAGCATAACAAGCATACAACCAATCCATGCCGAGAATAACATCGAAATCTATCATGGCTAACTCTATCAGATCATTTGAGGTGACCTTATGGAGAACCAAGACCGGGCAATCTCTATACACCCGTCTAGCTATAACAGAGTCACCTACTGGAGTACAAACCGAGAAGGATTCTAACAAGACATCGGGACTGACTCCGAAGCTACTGGTTACATAAGGTGTCACAAAGGACAAGGTGGCCCATGGATCTAACAATGCATAAACATCAACATGAAAGACTCGTAACATACCGGTAACCACGTCCGGGGAGACCTCCTACTCCTAACGGGATTCTAGGGCATAGAATCTGTTCTAGCACTGACCGTTAGCTGCACTAGTAGATTCCCCCTGATGTGCTGAGTGAGGGGGTGGGGTTGCTGAACTAGAAGCTGGGCCACGACCCCCAACCTGATCCTGTCTCGCTACTGGACAATCTCTAAGCATGTGTCTGGGTTTCCCACACCCAAAACATGCACCCGAACCTTCCAAGCATTGGCGTGTATGCCCTCGGCCACACCTGCGACAAGCTGGAACACCTGAATCTGCGGGCCTGCTGCTCTGACCCCTCGAGCCTGACGCTCTCCCTCTCTAATCATGCCTAGGCCGAGATGGCACACTCAAGGCTGATGAAGCTGGGGCGGATTATCTCTGGTATGTTTGCTGACGGTGCCCACCGTCGGACCTCTGCTAGGAAAATCTGTGGTCCTCAGTCCTGGCCCTCTTGGCCTCTCTCTCTCTCGAATGTGCTGCCTCCATCTGCTGGGCGTAAAACACCATCCGAGGGAAGTCCATATCCTGATGGAGCATAGCAATCCTGCATTCCTTATCCAAGTAACCTGCTATCCCATGTAAACACCTGCTCACTCGCGCCCTCTGGTCACCACTAACTCAGGAGCATACTTCGATAGGCGAGTGAACTCAAGGGAATACTCTAGTACCATCATCCTCCCTTGCTTCAGATTTATGAACTCAGCTGCCTTTAGCTCCCTCATCTCCCGAGGGAAGAACTGATCAAGGAACGCAACCTAAAACTCCTCCCAAGTGACCGGACCTACTTCGGCGACCCTGCTATCCTTCCATTGACGGAACCAGCTATGCGCAAGCCCCTTCACCTGGTAGGAGGCCAACTCTGCACACTCAACACTGCTCACCCCCATAACCTGGATGATCTTGACGATCTCATCAATGAAGTCATGTGGGTCCACACCTACCTTGGACCCTAAGTACTCCGGTGGGTTCATCCTCAAGAAGTCCCTGACTCGAGCCGCCGCTGAATTTCCATTCTGCAGAATATGCACAACAGCCCACTGATTGACCTGGGTGGTCAAGGCCTGCGCAAGCATCTGGATAGAGGCCCGGAACTTAGCATGAGCGGCTGGCTACGGTTCCCGAGGCTCCTGAACTGGTGGGACCTGCTGATGCCCACGACCCATTCCATCCTCGTGGCCTTCACCATCTCGATTTCTCCTTCCATTCATCCTTCGAGGAGCCATGATTCTGTAATCGCGAATAGCACGAATTAGAGGGGTAGAAAGACTCTTCATCGCACGACATTGATCATGAAAGATGGGAACATTTCCTAGAACGTTTCGTATTCTCTTCGTCATAAGTGTGGTGCGCTTCACACCCATGAAAAAGACTCTACTTAACGCAGCTTTAAACTCCCTAGGACACTTCAAACCTATTGCTCTAATACCAAGTTTGTCACGACCCGAGAGTACCCAAGTCAACCCATGGCATAAGCATTCACTAACTTATTCAATAAACGTAAAGGAAACATAAACATAAACTCAGCATAAGATTAACTTTACATAACAACAGAATGAACATCTGAAACTGAATACATGTATAAGTCTGATAAGCCTCTAATCTGGACGAGCTGATAGGACAACACCCCCAACTAGCTCAGAAATACTGAAACTGAAAGTACGCTCAAAATAACTGAAAGTATGGTCCTTAGAGGATGAGTACTTACCAAGCAAGCAAATGCTAACTCTGCTAAGTGACTACGAACGGGGCTGAACTTGAGAATCCGATCCCGCATCATGAAACGATGCAGCATAGAACGTATGCAGTCAATACGTGGAATGTACCGAGTATGCAAGATAAGTAGAACCTTTTGAGCAATAATAGCCGTTTTAAAACAAGTCATACGTATGTGATAGCCTTTAAGAATAAGAAACGATCACAAGCATTCATTGTAAAATTATTCTTATTTAATACATAGTCATGCGTGGCTTTAGAACATCATGACTAAATCGAGTGACTCAAAACTAAATCATAACATTTATATCAAAAGTTGAACAATAAGCCAAACCCTGCTTTTCAAATATGCATGCATAAGATAATCATCATGAGTAATGGGTGTGCAACTCGAATGATATAGACAGTGGGAGACTCGTCACTTAACCGATATACCATGATAGAGCTTACGTGGTCCCAACTATTACACTCAAGTGGGCAGAGACGTTCATAACCTTGCCAGGGCTACGGACGATACCATGATATCGATATTAAGCTCAAAGGGCCAATCAGGCCAGGGATAGCTCACAAAGGAGGTCCCAGTAATATAATAGAATCAACCTACGTTGGTGCGTAGTTCTGGAGCATAGTGCAGTAGACCCTTATCCCGCTCGGTGCTAGACTCTTCTTCCAAAACATGCAATGCTCTACATTGTATAAATATGAAGCTCAACATCATCTAGTGACGAAGCTCAACATGAAATCATGCATAAACTCAACATCATATGAAATAAAGCTCAACATTGTCTATTGACAAAGCTCATTATGAAATCATACATAAACTCAACATCGTATGAAACGAAGCTCAACATTGTCTATTGACAAAGCTCATTATGAAATCATGCATAAACTCAACATCGTATGAAACAAAGCTCAACATTGTCTATTGAAAAAGCTCATTATGAAATCATGCATGCATTAGACATCATATAGATATGAAGCTCAACAATGTCATCTCGACAAAGCTTAGAATAGAATCATGCTTAAACTCAACATCATGTGAAATGAAGCTTAATGACGACATA
>JACEIK010000031.1:357784-370170 GCA_018107945.1 Datura stramonium | reverse complement strand
ATTAAGTTATTGATTGTTGTTTTGTCTTGCATTCTGGATTATTGGTTGTTTTTATGATTGATCACCATGAAAACATACACGTTAACTTAGGCATATGCTTTAGGAAGCATTTACCTAGGTCAGAACATGAGAATCTAGGGAGCATGATTGTATCTCACGATATAATTTGTGTTAGGATAGAAATATACCTAATGCCTTGGTTAGTTGATAAAACGGGACGATTTAGAGACCGAATTAGAATTATCACATCACCACTCGAAGAAGTAGTTGTGAGGCTAAGTCGAGTTGAATGATTAGGTGTACCAGAGTCCCTAATCATATCCACGTAAACCACATCCACGTAATTAATTGCCTACGAACTAGAATTAGCATCCAAGCTCTCAATGAAGTAGTGAGGCTTGTTTGTCGTGTTTAGAGGCTCGAAAGGCCATGAACATGCAATTCTAATTATGTGAGACGACAATTGATAGTTTCATACTTAAACCATTGCAATTCGTAATNTAGTTTGTCGTGTTTAGAGGTTCGAAAGGCCATGAACATGCAATTCTAATTATGTGAGATGACAATTGATAGTTTCATACTTAAACCATTGCAAATCGTAATAGCGCATGATTATTTGGTTTTAACTCTATGTTTCTCCTAGAGTGAATTCAGAATATTTCGTTGACCAAAATTAGACTTAATTAAACCATCTCAAAAACTTCTATAATCAACATTTTTGGTATTTAATATCACACTTGAACTATATAGTTAGCTGAATTGGTCCAGTCCCTGTGGGTTCGACATTCCGGTTCTTAAAAAGAACCACTATATTACTTGCACGACCCATACACTTGCGGGGAGCGAACACCAACTACGAAACCATTGAGTCGCTGAGACAAGTCCCCAGCTGACTCTAGAGTCTGAAATCAACAAAAATTAAACTGAAATGGAAGCTACCTCGAAAAATGAGGACTCGCCATAGGATTTTGTTGAATGTCAAGGAGAGGGGCTATTGACGGTGCTGAGTTTGAAAACTTGTGCCTGTATCATAAGATCATAAAGCATAGAAAATATGTATCAGTACATTGAATGTACTGATATGAGGAATATGAAATAAACATACAAGTACAGGAAAGTTGTAAGCTGAACTGAAAAAGAACATGCAAGGACCATAAAAAGAATCATAAATACTATAAACACCAAAGTTGACTGAAGGTCATAAGAATATCCTGAAATCTGGAGGACTGAACTGAGATGGAGGCTGAGACTATACCGGGATATACTATACTATCCTGTACTATATTGTGGGAGAGACTATAACTGACATGTAACTACGTGAGCTAGACATGGAGTCTGATGTATACCCCCCATCGAAGAAGGCCTGCTATACCTTGCCAGGATATAGTAGCTGAGCTGGGTGATCACGGTCTGATGCCCATTTGGGCTAGTATCCTATGGTGGCAACGTTGTTCTAGGAACCTGGGTGCGCTGAACCCAGGTCCGCTCGGGGCTAAGTTCTACTCACACTGAAAAATCCTAATTTTGACTGACTAGGCTAATAGCTCAAAACTGATGTCCCAATACTTCAAGCAGAACTACTTATATGGAAGTGTCCTGAGAGTCTAGAGGACTGATAACTGAAACATAGGAATTCTAAGACTTGTTAGAGCTGCTTTATCTAAAAATTTCATAACCGTCTAAAGAACAATATGAGGATTGATAACTGAAACTACACAGTTTTACTAAACTCCTCAAAAGACTGTCTATAGTCAAACTGATATGCTGATATTTCTGTAGGATACTGAGAATGCTAAGTACTGATTGAAAGTAAACAATTCATAAGATAAATTTTGATCACATATCTGTACTATCATGGTGATTTAAAAAGGGACTATCAGAATCAAGCGACATTTATATCTGGACTTGCAATTATGCAAGCTTCATTCAAATCACATTTACGAACTAGCGTATTCATGGAAAGAGATATCAATAAGAGTTACATCTGATAGAAATCTTAAGGAAATCTAGAGAATTATATCATAGAGGGAATTCATAATTCGATTAATAAACAACCCTAGTTTTTTATTCTTCAATGGCTAGAACTGATAAAGTTTCTGTAAGAGTTTTGGGGCACAAGGGAAGAGCAATTCCCTTGTTGAAATCCCACGTACCTGGAGTAAAAATTTGCTTGAGGAACTAGCTATAAATCTTGAGAAGAATGGAAGTCCTAGTCTTGCTCTAGGAGAACTGTATGAGTTCTTCGTGAGTTTCTAAATGATTACTGAGAGAGTGAGGGAAAGGGTTGAGTAATCCTCTAAAATCCCTCCTACGTAGTTTAGGAGTTAGGATGATAGGGTTTTGCAAAAATGCCCCTGAAACAGTTAATAGAATTCCGCCCATTAGGTGGTACGACTCAACCTACGAGTCGTACCAAGGTCCTACGATCCGTATCACCCCTCGAGGTTTAAGGACCCTGCTTCAACCCATTTCTCTTAAAGTTTTTCACGGATAGTTACTACGGCCCGTACCAACATCCCACGAGTCTCAACATTGAATTGTGATTTCTCAAACCTCATTCACTGTTCTTCTCCATCCTCCAGTTACGAGTTTAGGTATGATCCGTATCTAAATTGCAAGAGTTATATTGTGACTCATATGGAGATCTTTTTCTCAGTTTTCTGCAAGATTAAATTTTAAATCTAAAGGCTAGTCTTAGGAAGTTCTTGGGTGTTACAATATCTCCCCCTTGGGAACATTCGTCCTCGAATGGAGACTAAATAAGCTTGAAGGATATGGAAACAGCTATAATCCCAAGACTGGAAACTATAAACTGATTATTGAAGGAGTAGTTGACTCCGAACTGAAAGAGACATACTGAGAATATGCAACTAGGGTGCACATTCTAAACATGAAAGTAACTAAAGGGTACTAACAATTTAGTACCTGATGTTGAAGCTGAGCTAGAAGGAAATAAATGAGGATATTTAGACATCATGTCTGCTTCTACTCCCCATGTGGATCCCTCAACTAGATGGTTCCTCCACAAGACCTTTACTAAAGCGGCCTCCTTGTTTTTCAAGTTACGAACCTAGCGGTCTAGGATCTGAACTAGAACTTCTCATATGAGAGACTGTCTTTTACACCCACACTCTCTAGTGGCACTATGGAGGTCGGGTCACTGATGCATTTCTTTAACATAGAAACATGGAAGACTTGGTGCACTGATGCTAACTCTGTAGGCAACTCCAGCTCATAAGCCACACTTCCAATGCATCTCAGGATTCTGTAAGGGCCGATATATCTGGGCTGAGCTTTCCTTTCTTCCTGAATCTCATCACCCCTTTCACAGGTGATATTTTTAGGTATACGCAATCATCCACAACAAACTCCAACTCTCTTCTCCTCACATTTGCATATGATTTTTGTCGGCTTTGAGCCATTCTCAGTTGTTCTTTGATAATTTGCACCTTCTGCATGGCCTCATAGAATGAATTCGGACCTATCAAGGTAGCTTCACCCACTTCAAACCACCCTATAGAAGATCTGCACCTCCTACCATATAATTCCTCGAACAAGGCCATCTGAATACTAAAATGGTAGCTGTCGTTACATGCAAACTCGATGAGAGGTAGGTGATCATCCCAACTCCCCTTGAAATCAATCACGCACACCCTCAGAAAATCTTCTAAAGTTTGGATATTCCGCTTAGCCTGGCCATCTGTATGAGGGTGGAAAGCTGTGCTGAGCTTAACCCGGGTACCGAGCCCTTTCAGATTGACTTCCAGAAGTGCAAGGTGAAGTGAGTACGCCTATCTGAGATGATAGATAACGAAACTCCATGCAGTCTAACTAACTCCCGAATGTAAAGCCTAGCATAATCTTTTGTTGAATCTGTAGTCTTAACTGGAAAGAGATGTGCTGACTTAGTCATCCAGTCCACAACCACCCACATAGAGTCATTTGTCAACAAGTGTGAGGTAAGCCTGTGATGAAGTCTATGTTCACTTCTTTCCACTTTCAAGTAGGAATACTGATATATTGAGTCATACCCTCCACTTTCAAATAGGAATACTGATATACTGAGTCATACCCCCAGGTCTCTAATGTTCAACCTTAACCTGCTGGCAATTTGGACACTTAGCCACAAATTTAGCAATGTCCTTCTTCATGCCATTCCACTAGTAGATTTTTCGTAAATCGCGGTACATCTTGGTGGCACTTGGGTGGATGGAGTATCTAGTACTGTGGGCTTCTAGTAGTATCCGCCACCTCAAATTGTCTACCTCTAAAAAACACAATCTACCTTGGTAACGGAGCACACCATCTCCCCCTTTTGAGAATGCTTCCACCTTTTTTCTTAGAACTACCTCTTTCAACTTGAGTAGGATATGGTCTTCATCCTATTTTGACTTAATCTCTACCACCAGTGATGATTCTAGCCCACTCTAAGTTACAACTCTATCATTCGCTGAATAAACTAACTATACTCCTAACCGAGCCAATCTGTGGATATCTCTTGCCAGATTCTTTTTACTTTCTTCGACATGAGCACCACTTCCCATAGACATCGTGCTAAGGGCATCAACCACTACATTAACCTTTCCTAGGTGATACAACACACTCATGTCATAATCTTTCAATAATTATATCCATCTCCTCTAACAAAGATTCAAATCCTTTTCACTGAACACGTACTGCAGACTTTTGTAATATGTGAAGACATCCACATGAACCCCATAGAGATAATATCTCTAAAATTTTAGGCAAACACTACTGCTGCCAATTCAAGCTCGTAAATCGGGTAGTTCTTTTCATAGACCTTGAGCCGTCTAGAAGTATAAGCTATGACTTTTCCATGTTGCATTAGAACGCAACCCAGGCCAACTCTTGAGGCATCACAGTAGATCACGAACCCGTTTGAACCTTCTGGTAGAGTCAGAACTGGGGCTATAGTGAGTCGAGTATTTAACTCCTAAAAACTCTTCTCACATTCATTAGACCATTTAAACTTCACCTTCTTCTAAGTCAATTTTGTCAAAGGAGAGGCAATGGAGGAGAATCCTTCAACAAACCGTCTGTAAAAGCCGGTTAGACCCATGAAACTCCTGATGTATGTCGGCGAGGTGGGTCTTGGCCAGTCCTTAACTGCTGCTATCTTCTGAGGATCCACCTGAATACCCTCTCTGGAGACCACATGTCCGAGGAAGGAAACTAATCTTAGCCAAAATTTGCACTTGATGAATTTGGCAAATAACTGACGGTCCTTGTGAGTATGCAGATCTATTCTCAGATGGTCCGCATGCTCCTTCTCTGTTCTGGAGTAAACCAGAATGTCGTCTATAAAGACAATGACAAACATGTCTAGGTACGACTTGAACCCCCTGTTCATCAAGTCCATAAAGGCTTCAGGAGAATTGGTTAGTCCAAATGACATAACTACAAATCTGTAGTGATCATACCAAGTACTAAAGGCCATTTTCGAAATGTCACATTATGTGACCTTGAGCTGGTGGTATCCTGATCTGAGATCTATCTTGGAGAAATAGCTAGATCCTTGAAGCTGATCGAACAATTCATCAATCCTGGGTAGAAGATATCTGTTCTTGACTGTGACTTTGTTTAGTTGACGGTAGTTGATGCACATTCTGAGGGTACCGTCTTTCTTTCGCATGAATAGAACTGGGCACCCCATGGAGAGATGTTGGGTCTGATGAAACCCTTATCCATCAAGTCTTTCAACTGCTCCTTCAACTCCTTAAATTCAGTTGGATCCATTCTGTAAGGAGGGGTAGAGATAGGCTGGATATCTAGAAGGAAGTCTATGTTGAAGTCTATCTCCCGCGTGGGGAGGGACTCTGTAACACTCCAAAATTTTCCTAGACCAAACCTAGGGTTAGCAGGAAGAATCAAAAAATTTTGCCTCAGAATGACCCAAACAACGAGTCATTGTCAGCGGTAATGGCCCGTTGTCTGAGTCATTGTCAGCCCTGCTGATTTCCTTTAGTGAACCAACGAGATAGGGGATGATCTATCGGAAGGAGCAACGAGTCATCCTATCAATCATTGCATCCCCAGTTTAGAAACCTTCTTAGACCCTTGCCAGAACCAACGAGCCCAATAATGAGTCGTGGGAGTGACCAATGACCCATCTTGTTGAGCCGTTGGGAGAAGTCAGAGAAGGTGAGAAAACCCTTCTAGTGGCAACAAGTGGTGGCAATGACTCTTTGGTTCAACCAACGAGTCGTTGTGTTGTCCGTGGGTAGGAGTATAAATTTTTGGTTCAAAACTCTTTCAGTGACCACTAGAGGAACCAATGACCCATTGATTCATCCAATGAGTCGTGGTTCCCTCCCGTTGCTTGATTCCAGTAAGCTAAGATTTTTATCCTAGGACCAATGACTAGTCCCGACGAGTCGTGGTATCAACCAATAACTCATTTGTGACTCGTTGGATCCTAACGGGCAGTTTTTCAAACTTTCTCTCAGGGGAGTTTTTGTAACTTCTTATTATTTTAATTCCTACACTACGTCATTTTGGGGTTAAAATCAAAGGAATAGGGAGTTATTCGACGTTTTCTCTTCATTCCTCTTATTCTCTCAAGTTCATTACATAGAAAACTCAGTCAATTCTCCCAGAGCAAGACCAAGGGTTTCAATTCACCTCAGATTTCTCAATCAATCTCTCAAGGGAAATCTCTACTCCAGGTATGTGGGATTTCAACAAGAGAATTTCTCTTCCGTTGTGACCCAAAACCTTCCTAAAATCTTTATCAGTTCTAGCCCTTTTAGTATTAATATTAGGGTTGTTTTTTAGTTAGAATATGAATTTCCTTGTTAAAATTTTCATGATCCTTGAAGGTTGTAGTTAGTTATATTTTATGTTGATATCTCATTCCATGAAATATGTTTTTATCCCTAGTTTATCTATGTGATTTGAAGATGTCTTGCATAATTTTCCAGATACAAACCTTGCTTGATTCTGATAGTTCTTGTAATTAATAGAATAGTACAGTTAGATTATCCAAAAAGTTGAATTATTGATTGTTTAGTCCCAGTCGGTACTTAGCCTTTTCAGTATCCTACAGAAATGTCAGCTGAGCAGTTTGACTATATTCAGTCTCTTGAGGAGTTCAGTAAAACTCTGTAGTTTCAATTATCAGTTGTCATATTGGTTTTTAGACAATTACGACGTTTTCAGCTAAAACATCTCTGGTCAATCTTAGAACCCTTTGTTCAGTTATCAGGTCCTTCAGACTCTTAGGTTACTACCAGATAAGTATTCCTGACTTAATTCTTGGGACATTAGGTTCGAGCTATCAGCCTAGTAGTCACAGTTAGAATTTTCAATAGGAGTAGGACTTATCACCGAGTGGGTTGAGATTCAGCACACCCAGGTTCCTAGAACTACATTGCTATCGTAGGTTTTTTAGCCTGAATTCATTATCTGAATGAGAAACAACCCTAGTTTATGATTCTTCAATGGATAGAACTGTAACACCCCAGAAACTCAAAATCCAATTCGGGGGCATAAAGCAGAAAATCTGAAAAATTGCAGAAATATTGCAGAACGACCCACCCAACGAGTCGTTAATGGTCCCAATGACTCGTTAGGTCAACCGTAAGAAGGATGCCTAAGAAAAGTTAGTGTTCCCAACGGGCAACTTCACGAGTTGTGGTTAGGTCCCACGACCCGTTGAGTCACCCGTTGTCAGTCCAGAATCCAGAAACTTGAGAAGATGGTAGTGTACTTAATGGGTGGTCACCTCAAGGCATCGTTCGTGGGAATGACTCGTTGAGTGACCCGTGACCATCCCTGTATTAATTTTCCTAAGGGGTGAGATAGTGTGGTCGATGACTGGTGACCATGAGTCGTGGCCAGTGACCACGACTCGTTAAGTCACTCGTGGTCACCCACTAAAGATTCTAGAAAGTGTACCTGATGGGCATAACCGCGAGTCGTTTTCAGACACCACGACTCATTAGGTCACCCGTTAGGGGCACTTGACAATTTTTCCCAGTGAACTTCTAAGGACTATTTAGTAATTTCTTATTAACCTAAGCTTTAAAATACGTCGTTTTGGACCTAATTTTAGACTTATTAGAGGGTTTGAACGGTTCCTCCCCTCATTCTCATGTTAATCCTCAAAAACACATCGTAGAATTCTCTCTCAGAGTATTTCAAAGAAAGGGCTAGGGCTGAACTTTTCTCTTTGATTCTCAAGCAAATTCTCCAGGTTTCTTCACCAGGTATGTGGGGTTTTAGCAAGGGGATTGTTCTTCCCTTGTGTCCCCAAAATCCTCCTCAATTTCTTCTATCAGTTTTAAGCCCTAAACTTTCGAATATGAAGAGTAATCATGTTTATTTTCGTTGATTTCACTTAGAAAGATGTTAATGTATATTGTTGATATGATCCCCATAAATTTCTTATCAAATTGTCAGTGTTCATACAAAAAGTGAATTTAAGCCCTAATTGTTCGAGTAATGATTTTGCTTGTTAAATTCCCTCTAGTGAATGAANCCTAATTGTTCGAGTAATGATTTTGCTTGTTAAATTCCCTCTAGTGAATGAAGAATGCTTTGGGCTGAATACCTAGAATATCTTGCTATAAGTATATGTTGGTAAATATCCCATGAATCAGAATGATTTTAGTTCGTTAGATAGAAAATCCTATAATTCTTGAAATTTATCTATATTATGGAATTCCTGTACTGTTGAGATAAGTTGAATTCTCTATTAGCTGCAAGTAGTCCAGACCAGTTAGAACTAGAATCTCTCCAGAATCATATCAATTTAGTCTCAGTCATAATGCTAGAATCCTTAGTGATATTCAGAAAATCGTCAACTGATCAGTTTGACTTTAGTCTTATTTTGAGGTGTCAGTGGTGCCTCTCAGTTATCATAATCAGACTCAGATTGATATTTTTTGGTCCATTATGAGGTCATGAAATTCTAGTATATAGATCTGATTATCCCCAGGACCCCAGTTCAGTTACAGCTTGTTCTTAGACGGTCACGACGCTTCCAGAAAAGCAGCTCTGACCAGTCTAGAACCTAGTTTCAGAATCTGGTCCAATAAGACTCTCAGGATACATGCAGTTATACGTCCCTGAATAGTCTTGGACCCCAGTTTTGAGCTATCAACTTAGTAGTTCAGTTTAGGTTTTCTAGTGGGAGTAGAACTTAGCACCGAGCGGGCCAGGGTTCTAGTGCACCGAGGTTCCCAGAACTACGTTGCCAGTGTAGGTTATAGTATTACTTGGCCTGATTGGCCCCAAACTTTTGTGATAACTCAATTCAAGCCTTTATACCCTGGAAAGGTATATAGGGTCCTACTGGTGGGGTGTATACATCGGACTCCACGTCTAGCTCACGTGGTTATATGTCGGTTATAGACTCTCCCACTAGTCAGTCTAGTCCAGTTATACAATAAGTAGCTCAGTTCAGTTCTAGTCCTCAGTTTAACTCAGATCAGTACAGTATCTCAGCCTCAGTGTTTTAGACAGGGTCATCTTGATCATTTCAGATTATATCAGTAGTTCAGTTCAGCTTACCTGTTGGTCATTGCGTGTCATTTCAGCTCATACTTTATTTTCAGTTATGTTTCTCCTACTTACTCAGTACATTCAAAGTACTGACGCATACTTTTATGCTATATCATTTCATGATACAATTGCAGGTTCTCAGACCTAGCACCGTTAGTTGCCGCAGTTTAGATTCTCCGTTGCAATAGTTGAAGTGTGAGTCCTCATCTTCTGAGGGCACTATTTTCCTCTTTCAGTCATGTATTAGTTTCAGTTAGACTTAGAGTTAGCTGGGGGCTTGTCCCAGCAACTCCTCTATTAGATGGCTTTCAAACATACATGATTTTCAGATTTATCAGTATTATTCTATTGTTTTGAACTTTATGTTTTCAAACGTCCCTCTTATGAATATCTTATGATATTCTTTCAAAGTCCCACTGTGCATGTTTACTCAGAATGCTAGTAACTGATAGACCAGGGGTTGACTTGGGGTCACTTGTGGCTTCATGTACCGTGTTACGCTCAGGATGTAGGCTCGAGGTGTGAAAAACTTGGTATCAGAGCCCTAGGTTTAGAGTATCCTCGGAATGTTTGAAAGCCGCATCGAGTAGAGTCCTTTTCATGGGTGTAAAGTGCGCCACACTTATGATGAGGAGGCTACGAGATGTTATTAGGAAAAACTCACTTTATTTCATACACCCTATCGTGTGTTAAAGTTCAATTCCAGAAATGCCCTTCTAATTCGTGCTCTATTTCATTTCAGTGAACCATGCCTCCCAGACATGGTAACGGAAGAAGGGCCGATAATGCTAACAGACCCGCCCCACCAGCTCCAGTACCCCCTCAAGACGACACAGTGTCCACTACTGAATTCAGGGCGGGAATCCAGCTGCTTTCTCAAACAGTCACTAACCAGGTAGCCCAACAGGTTGTCCCGGTCAACACGAATGGGTCTGCAGCAGCTGCTAGGGTGCGGGACTTCACCCGCATGAACCCTCCATCATTTCAAGGATCCAAGGTAGGGTAAGACCCCCAAGAGTTTGTGGACAAGATAAAAAAGATTACCCGTATCATGAGTGTCATCTCCTCGGAGAGTGCCGACCTAGCTGCCTACCAGCTCAGAAGGGTAGCTCAGGTCTGGCATGACCAGTGGAAAGAAGGGCGGCCAGCAGGAGCAAGACCAATGGAGTGGAAAGAATTTCACACAGCTTTCTTGGACAGGTTTTTCCTTCGGGAGCTGAGGGAGGCTAAGATGGCGGAGTTTATGAACTAGAGATAGGGCAACAGAACTGTGGAGGAGTATGCTCTGGAGTTTACTAGGCTATCTAAGTATGCTCCAGAGATGGTAGCCGAGCCAAGGGCTCTTATGCTGATGTTTGTAAATGGAGTGTCAAATTTGGTCCTAGAGGAGTGTAGGACCGCGATGTTGATTAAGGATATGGATCTTTCTAGCTTGATTATCTATGCCTAGCAGGTTGAGACTGAAAAGTTGAAGGATATGGAATGTAAGAACAAACGGGAAAGAACTGGTCATTCAGACTATGTCCATCAGAAATCTAGCAGTAGTAGCCGCCCACAACAGCAATAGAAGCAGCAGCAACAATAGAGAGCCCCAGCACACAGCTCAGCCAGCGCCCCAAACTTTCGATCCCACCGGGATCGGAGGGGCAGAGCATCTGGCTCTCAATCACAGTGTTTCAGTGCCAGCAACGAGTATCCAGCTTGTCCAAAGTATGGTAGGAATCACCTAGGAGAATGCCTTCAGGGACGAGAGGGCTGCTTTGGGTGTGGACAACTTGGACACAAGTTTAGGGAGTGCCCGTTAGTAGGGCGAGGGAATCACAATCTACCACATCATCAACTCCAAAAGGTCGACCAGCCCAGCAGGCTAACACAACAGGTACAGATGGCGGTCAGCGCCAAAATCGTTTCTATGCTCTATCTTCTCATCAGGATCGGGAAAGCTCACCTGACGTAGTTACTGGTATGTTACATCTCTTCCATCTAGAAGTATATTCCCTCTTAAATCCAGGAACTACTCTCTCCTTCGTAACCCTGTATATAGCAGTTCAGCTCAGTATAAGTCCAAAGGTTCACTCAGAACCATTCTCAGTCTCTACCCCAGTTGGCGAGTTAGTTAGACATGGTCAACTTCAACCTTATTCTCGGCATGGATTGGTTACACTCCTGCTATGCCATAGTTGATTGCAGAACTAGAGTTGTCAAATTTCAGTTTCCTAATGAGCCAGTATTAGAATGGTCGGGCAGTAGGTCAGTGCCTAAGGGTAGGTTTATTTCCTACATTAAGGCCTAGAAACTCATTTCCAAAGGATGTCTATATCATCTAGTTTGGGTCAAGGATTCCAACTCTGAGACCCCAACCATTCAGTCAGTTCCAGTTGTCAGCGAGTTCCCAAATGTATTTCCTGAGGATCTTCCCGAAGTTCCCCCTAAACGGGAAATAGACTTTGAAATAGATCTCCTTCCAAATACTCGGCCCATCTCCATACCTACTTACAGAATGTCTCTAGCTGAGCTTAAGGAGTTGAAGGAGCAACTAAAAGATCTTCTTGACAAGGGTTTTATCAGACCCAACATCTCTCCCTAGGGTGCTCTAGTGCTATTTGTGCATAAGAAAGACGGTACCCTCAGAATGTGCATAGATTACCGTCAGCTGAACAAATTCACAGTCAAGAACAGATATCCCCTACCTAGAATTGATAACATGTTCGACCAGCTTCAAGGAGCCAGCTGTTTCTCCAAGATCGATCTCAGGTCAAGTTACCATCAGTTAAGGGTCAGAGAGTGTGACATACCGAAAACAGCATTCAGAACTCGGTATGGTCACTACGAGTTTGTGGTGATGTCCTTTGGACTCACAA
>JACEIK010000031.1:337320-357363 GCA_018107945.1 Datura stramonium | reverse complement strand
TACCGAAAGGATCAGATGGGTTAGTTGTGTATTGTGATGCCTCCAGAGTTGGACTTGGTTGCGTTTTGATGCAGCGGGGCAAAGTGATAGCCTATGCCTCAAGACAGCTCAAAGTCCACGAGAAGAATTATCCAACTCACGACTTGGAGTTAGCAGCAACGGTATTCACATTGAAAATATGGAGACACTACTTGTACGGGGATCATGTGGATGTGTTCACAGACCACAAGAGCCTTCAGTATGTCTTCATCCAGAAGGACCTAAACCTGCGTTAGAGATGGTGGTTGGAACTGCTAAAGGATTATGACATGAGTGTGCTGTATCACCCGGGCAAGGCCAATGTGGTGGCTGACGCCCTAAGTAGGCGGTCTATGGGAAGTGTAGCTCACATTGAGGAAGGCAAGAGGGAGCTAGCAAAATAAGTTCACTGGCTAGCCCGGTTAAGGGTGCAGTTGGTTTATTCAGCCGGGTCGGATTCATCCTTGGTAGTAGAGGTTAAGTCCAGACAAGATGAAGATCCAGTTCTACTTAAACTTAAAGAAGCAGTCCTTAGAAAGGAGGTTGAGGCTTTCTCCCAAGGGGGATATGGGTTGCTTCGTTACCAGGGCAGATTGTGCGTGCCGGATATTGGTGAGTTGAGACAACAGATACTGGCTGAGGCACACAACTCGAGATACAACATTCACCCCAGTGCCACTAAAATGTACCGTGATTTGTGGGATATTTACTGGTGGAATGACATGAAGAGAGACATTGCTGAATTTATAGCTAAGTGCCCGAACTGCCAGCAGGTCAAGGTAGAACACTAGAGACTAGGAGGTAGGACCTAGGATATCAGCATAACCACCTGGAAGTGGGAAGAAGTAAATATGGACTTCATTATGGGTCTACCTCGGACTCGTCGACAGCATGACTCAATCTAGGTAATAGTAGAACGAATGACTAAGTCAGCACATTTCCTCCCAGTTAGAACCACAGATTCAGCTGAGGATTATGCTAAACTTTATATTCGGGAGTTTGTTAGACTTCATGGGGTTCCATTGGCTATTATTTCAGACAGGGGTACCCAGTTCACCTCTCATTTCTGGAAGTCTTTTTAGAAGGGACTTGGCATTCAGGTTAAGCTCAGTATATCTTTTCACCCGCAGACAGATGGGCAAGCTGAGCGGACTATTCAGACTCGATAAGATATTCTAAAAGCGTGCGCGATTGATTTTAAGGGTAATTGGGATGACCATATGCCTCTTATCGAGTTTGCGTACAACAACAACTACCATTCTAGCATCCAGATGGCCCCATTTGAAGCATTGTATGGTAGAAGATGTAGATCTCCTATATGGTGGTTTGAAGTTGGTGAAGCCACCTTGATAGGGCCAAACTCAGTTCATGAGGCAATGCATAAAGTTCAGCTCATCCGAGAGAGGTTGAAAACTGCTCAGAGCTGCCAGAAATCTTATGCCAATGTGCGGAAAAGAGAGTTGGAGTTTGCAGTTGATGATTGGGTGTACCTGAAAATTTCACCCATGAAAGGGGTGATGAGGTTTGGAAAGAAGGGGAAGCTCAGTCCAAGGTATGTGGGACCTTATAGAATTTTGAGGCATATTGGCAATGTGGCTTATGAACTAGAGTTACCTTCAAAACTAGCAGCTGTACATCCAGTTTTCCATGTGTCATTTTTAAAGAAGTGCATCGAAAATCCAACCTTAGTCGTGCCATTGGACAGCGTAGGAATAAAAGATAGTCTCTCATATGAGGAAGTACCAGTCTAGATCCTTGACCGTCAGGTGCGTAAGCTGAGAAACAAGGAGATAGATTCAGTAAAAGTCTTATGGAGGAACTAGAAGGTTAAGGGAGCTCCGTGGGAGGCCGAAGCAGATATGATGGCCAAACACCCGCACTTGTTCCCTACCGATTCCAATACAACTTGACATATTAGATATGACCCTAGAACTCAGTTTAGTTTTCATGACTCAGTTCAAATGTTCAAGTATCTTTTATGTTTTTGAATGTATGTACGATAATTAAACTCAGATCAGATATGTATTTTGAAATGGAGATAGTCATTCCGACAGTTTTGGAGTTAAATGAGCAGTATCTGAAGATTTTGATTGTTATTTTCTACTTTCTATGTGTTTTCTAACATTCGAGGATGAATGTTTACAAGGGGGAGATATTGTAACACCCCAAAAACTCAAAATCTAATTCTGGGGCATAAAGCAGGAAATCTGAAAAACTGCAGAAATATTACAGAACGACCCACACAACGAGTTGTTAATGGACCCAACGACTCGTTAGGTCAATCGTGAGAAGGATGCCTAAGAAAAGTCAGTGTTCCCAATGGGAAACTTTATGAGTTATGGTCAGGTCCAACGACCCGTTGAGTCACCCATTGTCAGGCCAGAATCCAGAAACTTGAGAAGATGGCAGTTTACTTGACGAGTGGTCACCACGAGGCGTCGACCGTGGGAACGATTCGTTGAGTGACCCGTGACCAGCCTTGTATTAATTTTCCAGGGGGTGAGACAGTGTGGTAGATGACTGGTGACCACGAGTCGTGGCCAGTGACCACAACTCGTTAAGTCACTCGTGGTCACCCCCTGAAGATTCCAGGCAGTGTACCTGACGAGCATGACCACTAGTCGTTTTCAGACACCATGACTCGTTAGGTCACCCGTTAGGGCACCTGATAGTTTTTTCCAGCGAACTTCTAAGGACTATTTAGTAATTTCCTATTCAACTATGCTTTAAACTACGTCGTTTTGGACCTAATTTCAAACTTATTAGAGGGTTTGGAAGGTTCCTCCCCTCATTCTCACGTTAATCCTAAAAAAACATCGTAGAATTCTCTCTCAGAGTATTTTAGAGCAAGGGCTAGGGATGAACTTTTCTCTTCGATTCTCAAGAAAATTCTCCAGGTTTATTCACCAAGTATGTGGGGTTTTAGTAAGGGGATTGTTCTTTCCCTGTGTCCCTAAAATCCTCCTCAATTTCTTCTATCGGTTTTTAGCCCTGAACTTTTGAATATGAAGAGTAATCATGTTTATTTTTATTGATTTCCGTTAGAACGATGTTCATGTATATTGTTGATATGATCCCCATAAATTCCTTATCGAATTGTCAGTGTTCATACAAAAAGTGAATTTAATCCCTAATTGTTCGAGTAATGATTTTGGTTGTTAAATTCCCTCTAGTGAATGAAGAATTCTTTGGGCTGAATTCCTAGAATTTCTTTCTATACGTATATGTTGGGTAAATATCCCATGAATCAGAATGATTTTAGTTTGTTGAATGGAAATTCCTATAATTCTTGAAATTTCACTATATTATGGAATTCCCGTACTGTTGGGATAAGTTGAATTCTCTATTAGCTGCTAGTAGTCCAGACCAGTTAGAACTAGAATCTCTCCAGAATCATATCAGTTTAGTCTCAGTCAGAATGCTAGAATCCTCAGTGATATTCAGAAAATTGTCAACTGCTCAGTTTGACTTCAGTCTTATTTTGAGGTGTAAGTGGTGCCTCTCAGTTATCAGAATCAGACTCAGATTTATAGTTTTTGGTCCATTATGAGGTCATGACATTCTAGTATATAGCTCTGACTAGCCCAAGGACCCCAGTTCAGTTACAGCTTGTTCTTGGACGGTCACGGCGCTTCCAGATAAGCAACTCTAACCAATCTAGAACCCAATTTTAGAATCTGGTTCGATAAGACTCTCAGGGTACATGCAGTTATACGTCCCTGACTGGTCTTGGACCCCAGTTTCGAGCTATCAACTTAGTAGTTCAGTTTAGGTTTTCCAGTGGGAGTAGAACTTAGCACAGAGAGGGCCAGGGTTCCAGCGCACCCAGGTTCCCTGAACTATGTTGCCAGCGTAGGTTACAGTATTACTTGGCCTGATTGGCCCCAGAATTTGGTGATCACTCAATTCATGCCTTTATACCCTGGCAAGGTATATTGGGTTCTATCGGTAGGGTGTATACATCGGACTCCACGTCTAGCTCACGTGGTTATATGCCGGTTATAGACTCTCCCACTAGTCAGTCTAGTCCAGTTATGGAATAACTAGCTCAGTTCAGTTCTAGTCCTCATTTTAACTCAGATCAGTACAGTATCTCAGCCTAAGTGTTTCAGACTTAGGGTACGTCCTTGACCACCAGACAAGGTCATCTTGATTATTTCAGATTATATTAGTAGTTTAGTTCAGCTTAATTGTTGGTCATTGCGTGTCATTTCAGCTCAGACTTTATTTCCAGTTATGTTTCTCCCACTTACTCAGTACATTGAAAGTACTGACGCATACTTTTATGTTGTATCGTTTCATGATACAGTTGCAGGTTCTCAGACCCGACACCGTTAGTTGCCGCATTTCAGATTCTCTGTCGCAGCAGTTGAAGTGTGAGTCCTCATCATCTGAGGGCACTATTTTCCTCTTTCAGTCATGTATTAGTTTCAGTTAGACTTAGAGCTAGCTGGGGGCTTATCTCAAAAACTCCTCTATTAGATGGCTTTCAGACAGACATAATTTTCAGATATATCAGTATTATTCTATTGTTTGAACTTTATGTTTTCATACGTGCCTCTTATGAACATTTTATGATATTATTTCAAAGTTCCGCTGTGCGTGTTTACTCAGAATTCTAGTAACTAATAGACCAGGGGTTGACTTGGGGTCACTTATGGCTTCAAGTACCGTGTTAGGCCCAGAGTGTAGGCTAGGGGCGTGACAAGAAGTTTCTATAGTAGTTTCAGGGCACAAGGGAAGAGCAATTCCTTTGTTGAAAATCCCACTAACCTAGAGTAGAAATTTCCTTGAGGAACTGCCTGGAAATCTTGAGAAGAATGGAAGCCCTAGTCTTGCTCTAGGAGAACTGTCTGAGTTCTTCATGAGTTTCTAAATGATTATCGAGAGAGTGAGGGAGAGGGTTGACTAATCCTCTAAAATTCCTCCTAAATAATCCTAATACGACGTAGTTTAGGAGTTTGGATGATAGAATTTTACAAAAATACCCCTTAAATAGTTAATAGAATTCCTGCTCCCCAGGTGGTATGACTCAACCTACGAGTCATACCAAGGTCCTATGATCCGTACTACCCCTTGTTGTTTAGGTACCCAGCTTTAACCCATTTCTCTGAAGTTTTCCATGGATGCTTACTACGATCCGTACCAACATCCCATGAGTCTTAACATTGAATCGTGATTTCTCAAACTCATTCACTATTCTTCTCTATCCTCTAGTTACGAGTTTAGGTACGATCTGTACCTCAATTGTACGAGTCGTACTATGACTTGTACTGAGATCTCTTTCTTAGTTTTCTGCAGGATCAAATTTTAAATCTAACAGCTAGTCTTAGGAAGTTGTGGGGTGTTACAGTAGAGGTCAAATTGTTTTTTGGTAGTGCAAGAATTGCCAATTTTGCAGCCACACTAGTTACATAATTAACCAATTGACATGCATCAGAATGTAAGCAAAAGTGAACCTACAGGTTGAATATCTAGTATATCGCTAATTCATTTCTTCTCCTTTCCATGTTCTTTTAATACTATAGTTGTAAGTACAATACTCGAAAACAGGTATGAAATAGAAATCTTCTTTTCATAAGCAACTTTAAATCCTTTGATTTCCTAAAGACAGATGTGCTGTGAGTTTACAACACTTTCGACGCTTAAAAATTAGAAAATAACATAGACTTAGGTATATTTATACGAATATGAGGTAGTTTTACTTTGTTTTCAGGGATAATAGGTACTGGAGCAAAAATGTGCAAAAAATGCATAAATGTGCAGTAAATCAACCAAGTACAAATCTCAGTATGAGCCGTACCTTGATTTTATGAGTCGTACTGAGAATCGTGGTGAAAATTAGAAGGCTGGAATAATAGGAAGGCAAAGTACGACTCTCAGTAAGATCCGTACCAAGATGGTACGAGCCATAACTGGAGTCCTAAAAATCTTCAGAGAAAATTGCACAAGGCAATCTCTTGGTACGGGTGGAACCTACGGATAGTAACAACCACTTACGATTCGTACCATGAGCCGTCAGGAGCTTCAGTGATTCTTAAAGACTTGACAGAACTCTAGATGCAACAAGAAAGTACGAGTCATAAGAAGAAGGTATGAGGCGTACCATAACACTCGTAGAAAACTTCTAAAGATGTCAAAGTTCTTAGGGCCAAGCCACTGATGGATTGTACGACTTGTAGGACTGTGGTACGAGTCATACCAGCCGCCAACACTTAGATAAAACTGCAGCAGCAAAGGATGTACGAGAGGTAGGTATGACCCGTACAATCTTGTTATGGGTCGTGATCAGTCGTGAGTCAAGCCGGGGCCAGATATGGAAAATTCCCTATTAGATTAGGATAAGGTTTCTAATGTCTGTATAAATACCTTTTTATGTTTTATTTTAGTAGAGCAGCAAGAGAGAAATTAGTAGAGACGTGTGAAAAGTATTATTTGTGAATTTTTATCAAGTTTTGGAGAGCAATTCTTAGGATCAACACTTGATTTCATCAATTGTTCTTGAGATTGTTCATTGATAGTCAAAGAAGGTTTTCCTTCCAATTATTGTATGTATTTAATTATGTGTTTGTCTATGAATGCAAAATATAATCGTACAAATATGAGAGCTAAAACCTCCACAACTAGGGTTGTGGGAACCATGATGGAATAACGAAATAAGGTTACACAAAAGTGATTCAAAACCAATGCTAAACGCTAGTATTGTATTCTTTTTATCTTTAAACATTTCTTAATGGTGTACAACATTAGGACTTGTCTGAATTCTTTTCTTGCTTGAACCTAGAGAAGTAGAGATTAGAAAAAGAGAATTACAACAAAGCCTTGGTCTTGTATTAACTTGAGTTGTGGTCGCAGGATAGGTAAATTTGTGGCAAATTGATAATGGTTAGAAAGAAATCACTCATGAGACCTGACCCGGTGATTGAATATAGTTATTCAATAGGAACGAACCAGTCGTTTGAATGAACCCTAGTTATCAGTTCTACAAGTAAGCATTGGGATTGATCACGTGTGTATATCCAAAGTAGTTATGAACCTATAGGGAACACTTACCTTGGTTATTTTCATATCTTGATAACAATCAGAATTATAATCTTGCTTTAATATTATTTTTCTTTGAAACCCCCCAATTTGGAGATAACTTACCAACAAGTTTAAGTACCGGCATTAGTCTAGATCTTACCTTATTTCCTGTGGGTTTGACCCCAACCTCTTTGTTGGGTTCTTTATTGACAATCTTAGCTTCATACTTTTCCAGGAAGTCTGAGTCTGAGCGTTATCAAAAAATAGCTCCTTTGCCGGGGAATACGGCTAAGATTAGATAATTTATTGTATATAAATTTTTGGTGTTTTTTCCTATTTATGTTTTCTTTGTTTTTCTTATGTGATTCACTCAGGCAAACACCAAGGGAGATACCTTTACAAACACCCAGATGGAAGTCAAGAGGCTGGTAGCGCCCGTGGGGGAGATGAAGGAGATGGAGTATCGGGGTACACGGAGATGGTAAATTCCCTATAAGGAATGGGGTCATATAACTTCAGATTAAAGAAGTTAGACCTTGACTTGAAGAACTGTGTGACTCCGCCAGCAAATCCATCAGTGGAGGAATTGCCAATTCTTGAACTGAAGGCATTACCTCCCTACCTCAAATACGCATTCTTGGGTAAAGACAACACATTGCTAGTGATTATTGCAGCAGACTTGACTGACTGGCAAGTGAAAGCTTTGGTCACAGTATTAAAAAAACATAAAAAGGCAATTGGCTGGACCATAGCCGACATCATCGGGATCTCTCCAGGCATATGTACTCACAAAATATAGCTCGAGCCAAACTGCATACCAAGTATAGAGCATCAGCGACGCCTGAACCCACTAATGCAGGAAGTAGTGAAAAAGGAGATTATCAAGTGGCTAGATGATGGTGTAGTTTACCCCATTGTGGATAGAAAGTGGGTAAGTCCAGTACAGTGTGTGCCAAAGAAAGGTGGGATCACAATAGTACCCAATGAGAAGAATGAGCTAATACTGACAAGACCAGTCACAGGGTGTATGCATGGATTACAGGAAGCTCAACTACTAGACCCAGAAAGACCACTTTCCAATGTCATTCATGGATCAGATGCTTGATAGATTGGAAGGTAGAGGCTGGTACTATTTTCTTGATGGATACTCGAGGTACAATCAGATCGCTATAGCCCCGGAAGATCAAGAAAAGACTACCTTCACCTGCCCGTATAGAACATTTTCTTTCAGAAGAATGCCTTTTGGATTATGCAATGCACTAGCCACATTCCAGTGTTGCATGATGTCGATATTCTCAGATATGGTGGAGGACACCATCGAGGTATTCATGGACGACCTTTCAATTGTGGGTGACTCATTCGAATCTTGCCTCAAGCATTTGGGCAAAGTGTTGAACGGATGCGAATAAACTAAGTTTGTCCTAAATTGGGGAAAATGTAATTTTATAGTCGAGGAAGGAATAGTGTTGGGTCACAAAATCTTTGGAAAAGGGATTGAGGTGGACAAGGCGAAAATTGAAGTTATAGCAGGATTGTCGCCACCTATTTCCGTAAAAAGGGTCAAAAGCTTTTTAGGGCATGCAAGATTATATACGAGGTTCATCAAGGATTTTTCAAAGATTGCACAACCATTGTGAAAATTGCTTGAGAAGGAGGTGAAGTTCGGATTTAATGAGGCATGTCTAAAGGCCTTTGAGTGCTTGAAAGAGAAACTCACCACTGCTCCTATTATTATAGCTCCAAATTGGTCTCTTCCATTTGAAGTAATGTGTGATGCTAGTGGGGTTTCTCTCGTCACTGTCTTGGTTCAACGGAGAGCAAAGATTTTCCATCCTATCTATTATGCTAGTAAAACACTAAACACGGCCCAAAAGAACTACACTATCATGGAACATGAGCTTCTAGCAGTGGTCTTTGCATTCGAGAAGTTTCGAGCATACTTGCTTGGAACTAAGGTGATCATCCATACAAACCATGCTTCTTTGAGGTACCTGATGTCTAAAAAGGATGCTAAACCCATGTTATCAGGTGGGTGTTGTTGCTTCAAGAATTTGAGTTTGAGGTGAAAGATCGAAAAGGAACTGAAAATCGAGTAGCTGATCACTTATCTAGACTAGAGTCTGAGGCTAGAGCAAGAGAGAAGATTTATATCGATGACGCTTTCCCAGACGAGTAGGTACTAGCTGCATCTCAAGACTTGATTCCCTGGTTTGCTGACTTTGCAAATTATTTGGTCAGCGACATGATCCCAGCAGACATGACTCCCCAGCAAAAGAAGAAGTTCTTATTTGATTCTCGAAGATACTATTGGGATGAACTATACTTATTTTGCATTTGTGCAGATGGGATCATTCGGAGGTGTGTGCCATATGTAGAAATATTGAGCATTTTAGAGGCTTCTCACTCATCCCCAGTTGGGGGTCATCATATCAGAATTGCACATAAAATCTTGCAATGTAGGTATTACTGGCCCTCTATTCACCAAGATGCCTATGATTATGCCAAAGCATGTGATCTGTGTTAAAGATAAGGTGGCATTACTCGCAAGCATGAGTTACCATTGACCCCTATTTTGGAAGTTGAGTTATTTGATGTATTGGGGTATCGACTTCATGGGCCCATTTGTTAGTTCATATGGGATGAAATACATCTTGGTGGCAGTGGATTATGTCTCCAAATAGGTGGAGGCTATGACATTACCTAACAACGAAATAAAAAGTGTCACAACATTTCTACGAAAGCACATATTCGCTAGATTTGGTACTCCCAGAGCAATCATCAGAAATGGTGGATCACACTTTTGTAACCGTCTCTTTAGAACCCTGTTGGATATGGCATCAAGCATAAGATGGAAACACCTTACCATCCTCAGTCAAGTGGGCAGGTGGAAGTTTCAAATAGGGAGATAAAGACCATTCTGGCCAAAACAGTGAATACTAATCAGATAAATTGGTCTAGAAAGCTCGATGATGCGTTGTGGGCCTATCGAACAGCTTATAAGACCCCCATTGGTTCATCCCCATATCAGCTGTTCTGTGGAAAGTCATGTCATCTGTCGGTTAAGTTAGAGCATAAGGCATTATGGGCATGGCATAATGCCTGTTGGATATGGCATCAAGCATAAGATGGAAACACCTTACCATCCTTAGTCAAGTGGGCAGGTGGAAGTTTCAAACAGGGAGATAAAGACCATTCTGGCCAAAACAGTGAATACTAATTGGACAGATTGGTCTAGGAAGCTCGATGATGCATTGTGGGCCTATCGAACAACTTATAAGACCCCCATTAGTTCATCTCCATATCAGCTGGTCTGTGGCAAGTCATGCCATCTGCCGGTTAAGTTAGAGAATAAGGCATTATGGGCTCTGAAAAAGCTGAACTTAAATTGGTATGAAGCAGCCAAGTTGAGACTTGGCCAGCTCAATGAGTTAGATGCATTCTTACTTCAATCTTATGAGAGTGTGGCCATTTATGAAGAAAGAATGAAGATCTATCATGATAAGAAAATTGCAAAGAGGGAGTTCAACACTAGTGATTTGGTCCTACTGTTCAACTCAAGGCTCCGTTTGCATCTCGAAAAATTGAAATCTAGGTGGATGGGACCATATAGTGGTGAATGTGTCCCCATATGGTGTAATGAAACTTGAGAATAAAGATGGAAAAAGGTTCAAGGTGAACGGGCAAAGAATAAAGCTATATCTTGGAGATAGGGCGAAAATAAGAGGAGTTGAGGCGGTGTACCTTGATGATGCCTGAAGAATCATGAAAGTTACGTCGTATCGCAATATTAAATCAGCCGTTGCATGGGAGGTAACCCATGGATGGTGAAGTCTGAGTAGCCACAAGTGTTTTCCTTCCTTCTGCTTTACATTCTATGCTTCGGGGACGAAGCATGCTTTTTAAAAGGGGAGGGGGTGTACTTATATTTTTGGAATTTTGTTGGATTCATCCGAGGGCTTTTATTGTCATGCTTCTTTTTCCTCGAACATGCTATCTAGTAGAACCGGCATATTTTTGGATTTTATTTTTGTGTTTTTGTTTAATTAACAAGTAGCTTAGGAGTACTCAGTCAATAAATTGCACTAGTTTTAAATTTGTGAAAATTAATCCTGTTTAAGAAAACTTTTTGATGGCTAGCTATGTACTTGTTGATTGCAAAGCATGATTTCTATGGATCTTTTTGTTTCATTTAGCGTATTAGCATGAGTAGTTTATGTTAGCCATGTATAAACCGGATAGGTAGAATGAATGCAAGACATGTACCATGAGTGAATGAGGTCTAATACCTAGTTCAATACTGCATAGAGGATCTAGAGCTTGCCCTGTTGGTCTTTACATAGGTTTTAAGATGGTTGGTTAGGAAAGGATCATAGGTCATTTTTGTTTATTCCATTTTTAGCTTAAATGACCCTACCAAAATAATACGATTGATCCCAATTTTGAGCCTTAAATAAATCATTTTTCTTTGATTAACCAATTAACCGTACCCATTTTTATAATGAACCTGTTTTGGCCCTGGTCCCTCCTTGGACATTGTGAACCTCAACATAGACAAAATGCATAAGTTGAGGGTGGCTAGAATAGGGGTGCATAAATCTTGGGGGGTGAAAAGGAAGAGAAAAGAAAAAGGGGTTAAAAATGAGGTGTGGTGTGACAAAATGAGAAGAAAAATAAAAAACAGAAAAATTAAAAAAGAAGATGCAAAAAGAGAATGATGAATAAAAATTTGTGAAAACACACCACACCCATACAAGTGCATAAAAATGGTGAAAAGGGAGGAAAAGGTTGAAAAGGCAAAAGGGTGAAAAAGTGAAAAAATGGAGCCACATGTATGTAGTACCAAGGAGGGGTTTAGTCACTGGAAAGATTTCATATCTATCATACCCATCCTAAAAGCCTACATTACAAGCTGAACCAATTCCTATAGTGATCCTAGCTAGACCATATGACAAGCCAAAGTAGAAAAAATAAGGGCAATTCTATGGTATCCAACATGCAGTATTTGGAACCTCTTTATGAGAGTGAGAGTCTTACTTGTTCAGTCCCATGTTTCACATTTTCCTATATCTGTGAGTGGGGGACTTCATTTGTTGTGAGGGTATATGGTTTGTGTTTAATTCTACCAATTGTCTATGTGACAAGTATTGGTGATGACTTGACTATCTGTTAATAGCTAGATGACATATATTGATCTCTGTTCATCATGTTTTATCGCTGCTTGATGTGCATATGCTGATTTGGTTTATGGGAAAAAGGTTCAAAATTTGTTTGAGTTATGGTACAAATTTTGATTGATTGTTGGCTGTAGCATCCTAGGTTTATTTTCCAGTTAAGCATCGTGTTTAGTTTTTTGTTTTCTATTCCTGAGGACATGCAAAACTCTTAAGTTGAGGGTATTGATGTACTGTGAGTTTACAGCACTTTCGACGCTTAAAATTGAGAAAATAGCATAGACTTAGGTATGTTTATACGTATATGAGGTACTTTTATCTTATTTTCAGAAAAAATAGGTTTTGGAGTAAAAATGTGCAAAAGATGCATAAAAGTGCAAAAAATCAGTCAAGTATAAATCTCAGTACTAGACGACCTTGATTGTATGAGTCGTACTGAGAATCGTGGTAAAAATCAAAAGGCTGGAATAAGAGGAAGGAAAAGTACGACTCTCAGTACGAGCAGTAACTGGAGTCGTGAAAATCTCCAGAGAAAATTACACAAGGAAGTCTCTTGGTACAGGTAGAATCTACGAATAGTAACAACCACTTATGACCCATATCAAAAGCGGTTGAGGAGCTTCTATGATTCTTAAAGACTTGGCAGAATTCCAGCTGCAACAAGTACAAGTCATAAGAGGAAGGTACGAGGCATACCACAACACTCATAGAAAACTTCATAAAATGTCAAAGTTCTCAGGGCCAAGCCACGGATGGATTGTACGACTCGTAGGACTGTGGTACGATTCGTACCAGCTGCCAACACTTAGATAAATCTGCAGCAGCCAAGGATGTACGAGAGGCAGGTACGACCCGTACAATCCTGTTACGGGTCATAGGATCAGTCGCGAGTCAAGCCGACGCCAGATATAGAAAATCCCTATTAATTCAAGAAAAGGTTTCTAATGTCTGTATAAATACCTTTTTATGTTTTATTTTAGTAGAACAACAAGAGAGAAAGTAGTAGAGACGTGTGAAAAGTATTTTTGTGAATTTTTATCAAGTTTTGGAGAGCAATTCTTAGGATCAACACTTGATTTCATTAATTTTTCTTGAGATTGTTCATTGATATTCACAGTAAATTTTTCTTCCAATTATTAATGTAAGTATTTAATTATGTGTTTGTCTATGAATGCAAAATATAATCGTACAATTATGAGAGCTAAAACCTCCACAACTAGGGTTGTGGGAACCATGATGGAATAACGAAATAAGGTTACACAAAAGTGATTCAAAACCAATGCTAAACGCTTATATTGTATTCTTTTCATCTTTAAACGTTTCTTAATGGTGTACAACATTAGGACTTGTCTGAATTCTTTACTTGCTTGAACCTAGAGAAGTAGAGATTAGAAAAAGAGAATTACAACAAAGTATTGGTCTTTATGATCACTGTATTAACTTAAAATGTGGTCGTAGGATAGTTAAATTTTGGACAAATTGATAATGGTTAGAAAGAAATCGCTCATGAGACCTGATCCGGTGATTGAGTATAGTCACTCAATAGGGACGAACCAGTCATCTGAATGAACCCTAGTTATCATTTCTACAAGTAAGCATTGGAATTGAGCACGTTTGTATATATGAAGTAGTTATGAACCCATGGGAACACTTACCCTAGTTATTTGCAAATCTTGATAACAATCAGAATTATAATCTTGCTTTAATATTATTTTTCTTTGAAACCCCCCAATTTGGAGATAACTTACCAATAAGTTTAAGTACCGGCATTAGTCTAGATCTTACCTTATTCCCTGTGGGTTCGACCCCAATCTCTTTGTTGGGTTCTTTATTGACAATGTCCACTTCATACTTTGCCAGGAAGTATGAGAGTGAGCATTATCAAAGACTATATGTGATTATATCACGTAATAGAAGGGGAAAAAATCACCTCAAGGAATTTTATGATGAGAAAGTCGATGAAATAAACAAATGGGATTTCGGGTAATTAGAAGGGAATGTGGACACGCTTTGCGTGAGTGTTTAAGTATATGCGTTTGAATGAATTTTCTTTCCAATCAATTTTTCATTTGGTATGTTGTCCAACCATATCATTATCTCTTGTTTTCATTTTATTAAGAAGATTCTAATGATGACAAACATAGAAGGTTATCAAGTTAAGCATCTATTAATTAATGGATAGTATATTTTGAAAAAATAAGTCAAAAAATATTCTCTAATAACAATTTTATCTCATTTCTATTATACTAAATGAGTATTTGACAATAGAATATGATGAAAACACGTGTTTTTTATTGGGATACAAATGAAGGTTGAACATTTAAACTATAACATATATAATGGTGTACTTTTTCCTCTGAAAGTGTAACAAATATTTTGTAGGATGAAATGATTGTAAAATAATAAAGAAATACATCATAGTGGAGTTATTTAATATGAATAGATATATAATCGTACAACACTCAAAAGAACATGAAGTTTCATATTATTTGAAAAGAGCATATGGTAAGTAGAAAGGGTTGTGTAATTTTTCAAATAGAGTAGCAGTTGTAAATTTTGAAAGTGCAGTCAGTAAAAGCTGAAAAACCAATAATCGAGCAAAAAAACCTTAAATCAAACCCAAATTTTAATATCAGAAGGGATTGGTCATTAGGAACAATTAGAGTTACATGTGGCAATTTAATCAAGAGAAACAGTACAAACATGTAGCAAATGTCTTGTGCATCAGCTCCTTTGATATTCCCTAACATAAGCATTATCCTTTTTTTTTTAACCTAGAAAACTTAGCAATCTCCTAAATGTGAAAGAAAATCTGTATTTATCTCAGATGGATAGATGAGACAACAAATCAAATAATATACAAGAATATTCGGGAAAACCACCCAAAATCAAAAACAATGTGAGCTAACCTACTTAATTCTATTCTCAAAATTCTGCAATATTAGATGAACAGATGAGGCAAAAACCAAATAATAGTCAGGAATATTTGGAAAAATCACTCAAAAGCATAAACAACGTGAGCTAAACTACTTAATGCTATTCTCAGAATTCTGCAATAGGGGTACTTTAATATATTTCCATTCTATCTCACCCAACAAAATAATATTCCACATTGAGGAAACTTAAGTGTTTTTTTGAGTGCCGTAGAATTATGTATCTATTCATATTAAATAACTCCACTGTGATGTGTAGTCAGCAACCTCTGCAAAAGGTGATGTGCAAGAATTTGTTGCATCTTCTACTAAAGTTGATGTGCAATAACATGTTGAGTCTCGAATCAAAAGGTGAGGAATCTACCAATTTCTCTCTTCCCTCAAAAGCTTAGTCGTATACTATTTTTAAACTGAAACATATATACTTAAACCCTTGCATAAAGTACGGCCATGTTCCCTAGTTATTTAAAAAGAAAATATAAATAAGAAACATATTATATGCAATCAACAGACATAGTGTTGCTCTAGAAATGCAAATTTGTATGTTTCTTCAGTTCTCTCTTTCTCAGTGTGTTGTGTTTAGAAGTTTTTCCTGCGAATCATAGAAGGTCCAGATTCATCGTATTCTGCCTTAGCTATCCACATCTTTACTCATAAAAAAAAATCACGTAAGTTAATTTCTTGCGCGTCCTCGACAATAAATCAAATTAGTGTAGCGATCATGTTTGATTGGAAATTCACAAAATTAAGAAGCTAAGTACGAAAAAAACCTGTATTTCAGGACTTCATTCAGATTCAAACAACATCTTAATGTCCGTCTGGTTCAAAAATATCTCTTTCCTCAATTAGAATGCTGTTAATATTAGACCTTTCTGTAACTTATACTTCAGTGGACATCATGGTAAACTTTTGAACCAAAGATCTTACGTAATCTATATTAATATTTACATATAGTTTACTTGCATAGGTGGAGAAGTTAACTTCATCTATTAATAATGAATGCAATAAAATTTAACTTTAACATTTTCTCAAAACCGTAGCAGTTAAATACATAACTGCGACAATTAAATTAGAAATAATTACCATAAAATTCTTTCACGATCGTAGATATGACTATCACTCTATACGGGTCAGCATCCTTGTTGTACAAGGAGCAAACTTCTAACCAAGTTTTTTTCCTTAACGTAATTTTTACTTTCGCTGAACTATGCAGGAAAAAGATAAATCTGAATTTAAAGGTGTAAATTCATATGATTCATCAAAATTTAATCAACAGAAGTGGGTAGTATTTGATTCTAATATGAAGACATACGTGTTGTTTGGTTCGTTTGTTTTGTTAGTTTTGGGTATAAAATATCACCATCCGACATGGGTGCGACAATAATTTAGGAGAGTCGCAACTTATATTTTAAGTGTTTGGGTTATTTGTTATAGTTTTATAAAGATCATATTTATAATATTGCTTGAGATAAAGAAAGAAAAAAGAACCTGTATTAAGATATATGATTCGACACTTATGTTGGCCGGAAATTTGCTCCAAAAAGTTAATGTGACAAAAATCTTAGACTCATGTGAGATAGATAAAAACTTCAATTAATTGTTAGACATATTTTATAGTTTTTAATTTTTTTATATGGAGTAGGTAATAGGACAACGAAATATAAAATAGAAAAAAGGAGAGTATCATTCTTTAAGTAGCATTTTATATGATGTAACTTACATGAACATGAATGCAAGTCATGTTCCCTTCTGGTAGTGGGAGGAAGGCTCAAGTAATAATGTATCCTTCAGCATCTTCATTCCAATCTCCAGAGTTATGAATTTTCATATTTATTTCACCTTGAACCCTTATTAATTCATTCCTTCGTTACCTCATTTGTAACAGCAAAATTCTTTAATTATATTAAATTATAAATTATTACATTACTAATTAATTTTTTTGCCCTTTCATACTCAAATAAGAGCATTACATAAAGATTAGAAGTGAACTTTTTGCATATTGTAATTTTCTTTCTCTGTATACTATTTAATCAGAACTTTACAATGATGTATTCTTTTCTTTCACAGTTGGTTTCTGCACGAGATGATTTCATGATAAAGACTTTGTAGAATATGGAACGCCATTAATCTCCATAAAAACGGTAAGTTAATCAGTGAAATGATACTTATAGATGAAAAGGTAGCTTCTTACATTGCTTCTTATTTTAAAAATATTGATTCTTTTTGTAAGTCTTAAATTACAAATGACTTATGACTTTATTCTTTCAGGGTAATTTGATGCATGATATAATTAGGCAAAACCAAGTTAATAGGTTCAAAGACAAGTTGATTGAAGGTTCTTTATTTATAATCAAGAACTTCAAAGTTGTTGAAAGTATTGGTGGATATAGACCTGTTGAAAATTCATTGAAACTTATTTTCATTGGCTCAACTGTGATCAAGAATTTATGTAAAGATATTGTTGACATTCCTATAAATGGATTTCATTTTATTAAACCAGCTATGATTGACTCAAGGGTGGACAACGACAATGTATTATCAGGTTTGTATTCTTCTTATTATCAATATTTTTCATAAATTATAAAAAACATCAACGTTATACTTAAATGACATATTTCCTCCACTTCATTTGTAGATGTGGTTGGTTGTTTATATGGAATTGGTGAAATACAGAACCATGGATCGAAGTGGAAAAAAAGAGACATTCAAATTTTTACTGATTAGTAAGTCACACATCTTCATCTTTGCAATTATATTTCCCAATCCATACACCTTTTAATCTTTATTTTTATGTGGTTTGAATGCAAGTTATTGAAACATTGAAATTTAATATAATTAGTGATACTAATTTCTAAGATCAGTTTTCACTCCTATCGACAACTCCTGAATTCATATATTACTGCCAGAATATATTATATCTCTATTCAACCCTTAGGAAAGAATCTAGGGTAGCGTCATAAAGACAAATAGCTTTAACCATAAATAACTAAGTTTAATACATAAATCAAAATCTAAAAACAGAGGTTGTATTAAACAATGATCTAGATCTAAGCCTATAAAAATGGTGTGTCTCCTCTTTAAGGAAAGAAAATGAAAAGGCACAACTAAGTTTAATACAGATATTTGAGAAGGTAATTCCTAGTGATAACTTCCACAATAAGTGGAATTAATCTTCTATAGCAGGCAGGTCAAATTACACTGATAGTGTACAAATTTCATTACACTATCGGTGAATATAAGTTGCACTATATTATCTTCTGCGAGAAACTTTATTTATGAGTAATAGATCAGTAAGTATGAAAATAGAGATAAATAACACTATTGCCCACATTAGTGCCAAAATAATCATGCAAATGAATGTTGCTATAAACAGCTTACAGTTTCCTAAGACCTACCTATAATGTGATTACAACTAAATGGGTTTCTATTATGAAGTTACATTGAGATCCAAACCACAGCAAATTCTTAGTGGTGTCCAAGATTATGTTATATCTCTATTCAACCTTGGGAAAGTATCTTGGGCAGCATCATAAAGACTGATGGCTTTAACCATAAGCAACTAAGTTTAATATAGAGGAGATATTAGACAATGATCAGATCTAAGCCTTAAAATTTGGCTTGTCTCCTCTTTAAAGAAAGGGAATGTGTGTGTGTGTGTATAAAAGAAGAAAAATGAGAATTTAAAAAATAAAATGTACTTTTGTTTTACTGCTAACTGTAAGATTTCTTCCAGTAGATCTTTTAGCAGACTCAGACTATGTGTTTGTATATAAATTTTAACTTCCTACACACTGACAAAAGATAATTCTGGGTACCCTCCATAATTAGTGGAATTAATAACTTGTAAAAAATTATGCAATAAACCATCTACAACAGGTAAAAATCTCATTACACTATCAGCAAATATGAGTTATATAAGGTAAATCCTAATGTAGAATTTATACTTGAACCGCTTTCTTCATTAACGTTGGATATGAAGCACTTTTTGTTAAGATATTTACGAGTATAAGATCAGTAAGTAATTAATTCTTTATTGTGTAGACTTGTTTCTTTGTTGTCTAGGGTCGTGATGTCGTTATTGGTTTGATACCAATAATGGTAGCCGTTTCAGTATCTTAATTCTGTTAACTGGTCCAAACAAGAGAGAAATTCATTAAGAAATGCAGGTCTGGGAGGATACCTATTGATTGACAAAATAAAAACAATGCTTAAACATCGATGTTCTGGAGTCGTTTCTAGTCTTGAATTGTCAATCTTGCTGTTATGTACCAGTAAAGCACATCTTAATGGGCACTGTGCCTCTCACTTTGTATTCTCTCACTAGGTAAAACCAAAGACCTTGTGTTCTCACATTGGATATGGGAAAAAATCCATCAAACTTGAAATCCCTACATTCTTCACAGTCTTCCTTTTGGAATCTCATTGCCAGACATGTTATGAAGCTGGACTACAAATGACTTCTAAGATTAGAAGAAAACGAAAAACAGTGAATCATTACTACGGTGAGACAGCAGCAAAAATATGAAATAAGAAGTGCATCTTAACCAATATACTAAAAATTATATAGAATTCTCTTTACACAAAAATGGAAATAACTTACAGAAATTTACACTTAATAAAATAATGTTACATACACTACTGCAAAAGAAGGTTTTGTAGTTTAAATAAGAAGTCTTTTGCAGTTTAACTAAGAAGTCAATGGACAGCCCTTAGAGCTGTCACAAGAAGCAAAATACAAGATAATAATGGTTCGCATTTTATTAAATCATAACTTAGTAAGTATCAAAATTTTATTACATTTAAATTCATAAATTTATTTGGATTATATTAAATTCAAGAAAATAGTCCAGTAATATGGCTAATATAGTTGTATTAATCATTTAATTTGGACTAGTTCA
>JACEIK010000031.1:316594-326947 GCA_018107945.1 Datura stramonium | reverse complement strand
TTATTGACCTATAATTGTCTATTATAACTTGTAAATGACATACTTATAGTTTTGGGAAAAAAGGAATGGGTAGGATTAACCGTTAAAATCATTTCCAGAAAAGGGTCAGCTGTCTATAACTTGCCGAGTACGCATGTTTTTTATACTCACTCTACATTGATACACCTTTTATATACATGTTTAGTTCCAGGTCGAGTGATGATCAATTCATCATCATACTTCGAGGAAACTTGCCGGAATTCAGGTTGAGATACTTTGATTCGACAATACTAGATTCTAGCTCTATTATATATTTACTGTCGTTCTTCCTTCTAGATAGCTTTGTAGCATTCAGACCTATACTTTGGATCTTAGTCGCCCTTATAATTGTGTCACTAGTTCTTGGAGGTTATACTTAATTCCGCTTTATACTATGTTTATAACTCAGATTGTAGACTAATTAATGTTTTAACTTAATTTCCGCTATTTTCATTTTTCGTTTTTCATTCATCTAACAGATTTTCAAAGTTAAGAGTTTAGACATGATTCATTCCTGCACTTACTTTTAGTATGATGAAAACTTTGATCACACTGTTCTTAATATACATGAGTTTATCCCACAAACTTTTGACATATAAAGTCATAGGGAGATTTTGAGTTGCTTGAAAAGAGCAGTCAAACACTGATAAATAAAGGAAATTAAAACTGAATATAGTGAAAAAGTAGATGTTAGTAGTTTGTAAAGTAGGAATATTACCATTTCCATTAAACAATGGCATCCATGTGAAATTTTATATGCTCAATAAAATTAAGGAACATAAATTAATAATATGTTACGTCACCTCGCCTATGTCCTGCAATTATGTGGATATATAGATTTGTGATTACTTCTGTTAGATATCCATCTTAATTATTATTAGTAATAATAAGTTAGAATCAAGCAATAAGTAAATTACATTAATCAAAAGTTTAAGGAAAGAACAAAAAAAATTTAGATAGTCAAATCCGAAGATGTACTATTTAAATGCAAAAAGGTAAGTGTCAAACAAATTGACGTGTGCCATTTGTTTATGNATATAATTGTAGGTGCAAGAAATTCCAAAAATTCGTATTTTAAAGAAATTTTCAACACTTTTTGAAATTTAAATTCAAACCTTAAAAACTATTAAAATCCAAAACATAGGAATTGGTTTTCTAGATAGGTTGAGTAGAGCAGGAATTGACTATGCAAAACTCCTGATTGGGACGCATAGATAGTCAATGTTTGTTATGAAAGCTGGCACTATAAATATTTCAAGATTCAAAATCCTAATGAGGCATGAACACACTTACCCCTTTTATGTAGGCGAACTCCTAACACTTTTAAAACCATTTTAAACGAATGAAAAGAGAAAACAACGAAAATTACATTAAGACATTAATAAGTCTACAATCTGAGTTATAAATACGTAATATAAGCATAATTATGTATAACCCTCAAGAACTAGTAACACAAGTATAAGAGCAACTAAAATCAGAAATATAGGATTGAGTGCTACAAAATATATATATAATAGAGCTAGAATTCACTGTTGACGAATCAAAGCATCTCCTCCCGCATTCCAGCAAGTTTCCTTAGAGTCTGATGATGACTCAACCACCACTCGACCTAGAACTAAACATGTAAATAAAAGGTGCAACAATAAGAGTGAGTATGAAAAATACGTGTACTCAGTAGGCATCGACAACAGACCCTTTTCGAGAAGTGATGGCCAGGATTAATCCTACCAATCCCTTTTTTTCCACAATTATAAGTATGTTTTTTCACAAGTTATAACAGACAATTATAGATCAATAAAAGAACAGTAATCAATAAAGCATATAACTATCCTAAATTATTTATACCACTGACGATACCACAATATGCTTCAATATAATCAATCTAACTTAACTGTATCAGTAACAATATCATAATATGTATCAAAAGTATCTCTAGTCAAGTGAATGATATTCATTTCAACATTTCGCCACTCAATCGATATGAATTCAATGAAGATGAAATGAGATGCAGATGGAATGGACTGGCCAATGACTTGTATAAACCTGTTCCCCTGTCGGATAGACGGGACCCATGGGGAGACTCACTAGGTCTGTATACACACCCAGTATCAGACAACACTATTAAAGAATGCCTTGGATACAACCTATATTGGATAATGTGCAACCTATACTGGATAATCCTTTATCGAAAATTTCCTGGATGGTCTTTTGCCGGAATTTATCCTTTCACTTTCACATTGTCACTATGCATGAATGTCATGTCTATATTAAGCTAGCACACTAGCACATGATTCAAATTACTGAATGTAAATATCTAATTTTTGACCAACACTAAAAAGTTAAAACAAAGAAAAAGTTACCTTATCTGCAGCCCTCACGCAGCAACTCTCCCGTTCCCCCATTTTCCTCCACAAACACTATCACACATACAAAATTATACATACACACACCCTCGAAACACAAAAAGGGGAAGGGAAGGAGCCAAAAAAAAAGGAGGAGAGAACGATGAAAACCAAGGAGAAAAATAAAAAAAAGAAAATAGAGAGCATAACAAATGAGTAGAGAGTAAAATTTTTATCTCCTTCACTTATCCATAGCCATCATAATTCCAATACATCGATTCAATTCATGTTGGTCATTGTTCGAGGTCCCGTTCGAACCTTCTAGATCCCCTTTTTCTACTCCAAAAATCAAAATGATATTAACCAAACTCAAATATATTAAAGATCTAATTCTATCTCGTTGTTATATCTTTAATTTTTTTTTTTATAATAATTCCATGTCATTGCCGTCTTTTTTATTACTTGAATGTATCGTTCTCTTTTAATATATTGTTATCTTTAACAAGTGTATATTTTGGGTTATTATTGACACTATTAATCATGTTCCAAGAAAGCTTGAAAATAAGACCTTGATGGTCATTAAGTTGGCTGAAACAACGATGCTAAATGACATATAGGTATTAATTTGAATCAAGGTAATTTGAGCTTAAAAATGAGTTTCATAACCTTTTCTATTGTTTTACTTAATTTAGATTGCCTAAAAAAAATGCCTGTACTCATAGTAAAATATAGGCAAATTTAGAATAATTCGAGCGTTAGGTAAATATAGGTGTGGTTATGAAATACAAATGACCCTATTGTTTGGTTATGATTCTTGATTGGTATTTGTTAACTTTAATTGTCATATGTGTTGTTACGCTCCTTGACTCTCTAATAAAATATGTTGACCATATGTACAGTTATGTAATGCCTCGGAAGCTCAAAATCAATATCCGGGACATAAATCAAAAAATCTAGAAAACTGCAGAAAAGTTGCAAAACGACCAACCTGACGGGTCATTAAAGGACCCAACGACTCATCAGTTCAACCATGAGTAGGATGCCAAGATGATGATTTAGTATTCCCAATAGGCAACTTCACGAGTCGTGGTCAGGCCCCACGACCCGTTGAGTCACTTGTTGCCTGGCCAGAATCCAAAAACTTGAGAAGTTGGCAGTGTACTTGAGGGGTGGTTACCGCGAGGCGTCGTCCGTAAGAACGACTCGTTGAGTGACTCGTGACCATCTTTGTATTATTTTCCCAGGGGGGTGAGACAGTGTGGTCGACAACTGGTGACCACGAGTCGTGTCCAATGACCACGACTCATTAAGTCAGTCGTGGTCACCCACTGAAGATTCTAGGCAGTGCACCTGACGGGCGTGACCACGAGTCATTTTCAGACGTCACGACTTGTTAGGGGCACCAGACAGTTTTTCCCTGCGAATTTCTAAGGCCTATTTAGTAATTTCCTATTCTCCCAAGCATTAAACCACGTCGTTTTGACATCGGTATTAGACGTTTTATTGGGGGTAATGGGTCATTTTCCTCATTCCCCACTCAAGCACTCATAAAATAGTCCGTAAGTTCTCTCAGGAATTCTCAAAGCAAGAACTAGGGCAGCCTTCTTCTCCTCAATTTCTCAATATTTTCGTGGGTTCTTCATCAGGTATTTGGGGTTTTATCAAGGGATTGTCCTTCCCTTGCGTCCCCAAAGTCCTCCTCAATTTCTTCTATTAGTTTTAAGCCCTGAGCTTTCGAGTATGAGAAACATTCATGTTTATTTTCGTTGATTTCACTCAGAGCGATGTTTATACTTATTGTTAATATAATCTTCATCAGTTCCTCATCAAATTGTCAGTATTATTACAAAAGTGAATTTAAGCTCTAACTTTTGAGTAATGATTTTTACTTGTTAAATTCCCTCTAGTGAGTGAAGAATGCTTTGGGTTGAATTCCTAGAATTGTCTTGCTTTACGTATGTGTTGGGTAAATATCCCATGAATCAGAGTGACTTCAGTAAGTTGAATGAAATTCTCTATTAGCTGCTTAATAATTTAGTCAGTTAGAACACATAACTCTATCAGTCTAGTCTCAGTCAGAATCATATCAGTCTAGCTTCAGTCAAATTTTAACAACCTCAGTGTTGTCCAGAAAATGTCAACTGATCAGTTTGACTCCAGTTTATTTTCGAGGTGTCAGTGGTGCCTCCCAGTTTATAGACATATTCAGATTTCAGTTATTTGGTCCATTAGGAGGTCATGACATTCAGTTATAGCTCTAACCATCCCCAGGACCCCAGTTCAGTTATTAGTTATTCCGTAGACGGTTACGACGCTTCCAGATAAGCAACTCTAACCAGTCTTAGAACTCAATTTTAGAATCTGGTCCGATAAGGATCTCAGGGCAGTTATTCGTCCCTAACTAGTCTTGGACCCCAGTTTCGAGCTATCAGCTTAGTAGTTCAGTTTAGGTGTTCCAGTGGGAGTAGAACTTAGCACCGAGCGAGCCGGGGTTCTAGCGCACCCAGGTTCCCAAAACTACGTTGTCAGCGTAGGTTTCAGTATTACTTGGCCTGATTGGCCCCAGATATTTTTGTGATCACCCAGTTTATGTCTTTATACCCTAGCAAGGTATATTGGGTCCTACCGGTGGGGTGTATACATCGGACTCCACGTCTAGCTCACGTGGTTAAATGTCAGTTATAGACTCTCCCACTAGTCAGTCCAGTCTAGTATCAGAAGAAGCAGCTCAGTTCAGTACGGTACCTTAGATTCAGTGTTTCAGACTTAGGGCATGTCCTTGACCATCAGTCAGGGTCGTCTTGACCATTCAAATTATATTAGTAGTTCAGTTCAGTTTACCTGTTGGTCATGGTGTGTCATTTCAGTTCAGACTTTACATACAATATGTTTCTCCCACTTACTCAGTACATTCAAAGTACTGACACATGTTTTCCATGCTGTATCGTTTTATGATACAGCTGCAGGTTCTCAAATTCAGCACAGATAGTTGCTTCAGTTTCGGAGCATTCCAGTTCAGCAGATCAGAGTGTGAGTCCTCATCATTCGAGGGCCTTGTTTATTTACTTCAGTTGGATATGGTTTTGTGTAGACTTAGAGTTAGTTGGGGGCCTGTCCCAACAACTCCTCAATAGTTGGCTTTCAGACCACACTTGTCTTTCAGAATTGTATTTCAGATATATTACTTCTTTCTCTACTTTCAGTCTTTACATTTTCTTAAAACTGATAAATCTGTTATTTAAAAGTTTCAATGTGCATGTTTACTCAGAATGCTAGTGTATGATAGACCAAGGATTGACTTGGGGTCACTTGTGGCTTCAAGTACCGTGTTACATCCAGGATGTAGGCTCGGGGAGTGACAAGTTACATCCTTGGCTAATGCAAGAAAATAATTCAAAAAGGCTACATGTGCAGTTACTCCTTAACCCCTTGATTAAATAATGTTATGGGTGTGAGATGAGTTGCGAATCAATTCAAAATCCAGTGCAAACAAATAAAAGAAAAGACTAGGCAAGCACAGGCAAATAAAATACCATTTATTCAAGAATTAATTTAAGCCAGGTATATATCAATAAGGCAGCCGTACTAAAACCACAAGACTTAAGGGGTGCCTGACACCTACCTTCCACTCGGTCAACAAAATTTACTTACCTAAATTTCTAGTTCACAGATCAATAATTTTAGAGTCAAGCTTTTCTTTTTTTTAGGGATTCAATAAGATAACTTGAAACACCAAAACTCAATTTCAGGTGATGATTCTATATAAATAAATACTTTTCAAAATGTCACTTCATCAATTGGAAAAATCCTTTTCAAAACCTTTTCTAGAAGGGTGAAAAAAAATGGTGTGACACCGCACAGACAGTCAAACAACTCCAAATCAATTTACGAGAGTAAGGAAGTGAAGAATAAAATCAAGTATATCATATATAAGTCTCAATAAATCAACCATATCACAATTTGTATCACAATTCTCAAAAATATCATCAACACATATCAATTTTATGTAAATTTTCATATCAGGACACCGGCACCCTGCACAAATGCTCGTCATCTCATTTATACGGTATCCTATTATTACCCATTACTCCTCAATTCGTTTATTCTATTAAAACTAATACTTTAAAGAATCACGAAATCTCTACTTGCCTCAAATCGAAGCTCAAATATCAAATTACGAGCTTGCCTTCTACAGAGCTTTCAAACGGTAAAAATCTATTCAAAAATAAAATCCTCATAAGAATATGAACTCAATGACACCCATATTGATATATATTTAATTCAGTTTGAAAATCTAGTCAAAAAGTCGCCCAAGCTTTAGAGTCAAATCTGAAATTTTTTACCAGATTACTTTTACCCATACTATAACAAACTTGCATATTGAATTTCAACTAAAACGAGTCATTCTTCAACCCTCAAATCAGGAATTCTTACTCTAAGAACCCTAAGCCTAAAATCTCAATTTTATATCCAATTCCAAGATTAAAACAAAAATTAAGTGAATATTTAGAGGAGAAATAATGAGCTTAAGGTTAGAAACTTACTCGATAGAAGATACAAATCCAACTCCTCAAAAATCACAAAAAATTGAGTCTCCTAGCTCTAAAAATTGGAATAAAAATTTTATGAAATTGGCCGATATGAGAATTAAATTTGTCTAGGTATATAAAAGAATGGAAACATGGTCACCAAAAGTTCAATTTTGTTATTAAAAAATCCATATTTCGTCATTAAAGGTCTGACTAGACTTGAAACTTTTTTCTTGTCCAACAGCATTTTTGTAAACTAAACTTACCCTTAATCCCTCAAACATCTTCATAATTCAACAATTCTTGTTCCTATGCATCCTCAAATCAAGAATCTGTGTTTGTTTGGTCAACTATTTAATCGAGTCAACTCTAAACTTTAAATTCAAGTAGAATGTAATTTAAGTGTGTTCATACCTTGCTAAGAGTATGAACCATGACTGTCTTGAATTCACTCATAAGCTAATTCGGGCAAGGGAGATACTTTCAACCGGCAAGGACCCCTTATCCTATGGTGGCACGTTGTTTTGGACTTGGGTTATCTGAACCCGCATCCGCTCGATGTTAAATACTACTCCTAAAAACTATATACATGCTCATAATTATAGATGAGGTCTAAGAAGTTTGGCATAGACTAGTATAAAATCATGTTGTTTACATAAATGTCTGTAATACCGAATTAGTCATGCAAGTTGTACTGTTTCTAAAGTCATGATATCATAGTAATGTTAAACATTTTGAAAATATACTTAATGTTGGAAAAAAATCATGCTAAGTTCTGAACATAGAGATATATCGGGGTTTTTAAAAGAATTTAACCCATATATAATTGTAAAATACATGTGAAAATCACAAGGGAAGCATAACACATGGAAATCTATAGCTTTTGCATAAAGGATTTTTAGCCCTAGAAATCGTGAGTTCAAGGAATCCTACTGAAACATAGTCTAAAGCTTCACTTGGGCATAAGGATGAAACAAAACCTTAATTGATAATCCTACATACCTGGACTGACAAACTCTTGTCTATTTCTTGAGAATTGGATAGTTTGGAGAAGAGGAACCCAAGCTTCTTGAAAGCCTGAGAGCATACTGTATCTCTGAAGTTTGTCAATATTATGAGAAGGAATGTGGTGTTAGTCGATTAAAACCCCTTAATTTTCGTGTAATAGAACTTAAACCGACGTAGTTTAGGAGTTAAAAATATAGGAAGCTATGAAAATACCTCTGGAAAAACCGTCCGAAATTTTAGAGATTTGTTCCCCATGTGTCATACCACGAGTCGTATCATCTACCAATGACTCGTGGAGCGGACTCGTTGGGTGTTGGGCAAATTGAACAGTCTCTAGATAACACATCACGGACTGTTAAGACAGGTCATCCTTTGATTCCACGATTCATACTTTGAATAGTTACGCATTAATTGCTGGTATATATTTATGAAGTTAGATAAATGACGGTAGTTAGGGAAGAAGTGTGATGGTGATAATAAAAGAAAGGTCTTTCTATTAAGATATTGTTGGTGAAAGAAATCCACCATTATAATGGAAGCTAACATCATGCCACAATGGATGAGATACATTATCCTTAGCATCATCGAATAAACATTAAATAGTTTATGCGCTTTCGACATCATTATTAGAAGAAAATTTGATGGTTAAAAAAAATCCAGACATAACGAGGAGGAATGGTGATGGAGCAAAGAATCTGACAGGATGGGTGTGGAGAGAAGAAGAAAAGATAAAAATAAAATATTAATAGTCAACTCATTAAATCCATTTGCATAATGAAAATAAAATGTTAATAGACAAGTGCAGGTTTCTATAAGTACCAAGCTATATTTAATCCATAAATGATGTTGTAAGTTGGCTAATGCTCTAATTCTCTTTCTGCTAAAGTCCACTTACAAGCTTACAACAGAGATCAAACAAAAAGAAGGATGATGCAAGAATGGATTTCCCAAAACAATAGGGGCCAAAAAGTCATAAGAAGCATGCGAAGAGGATATTGGAAAGCTTAGGACCTCTTGTGTCAATTTATCATAATCCGGAGACGTGTCTTGCAATGTGACAGTAGCAATGACAAACTCTTCTAGCATGGTTGCATGTTTGAGCAAATATTTTACCAATTGCAGAACATACTTATTTTCACTTAATGGTCCACAAAAGTTATCGATTTTGATGGTCTCCAGATGTGAAAATGAGCAGTTAACATTATACATCTCAAACCTCCTGGTCTGTTCATCCTCATTTGTGTACCTCAACAAGAGATCCTGTAGGAATGATCTCGTTATACTAACCAATTAGTTGTACTGAACGTGTTACAAGAAAAAGGAATAATAAGCACAGAGCTTTAGCAGATTTAACAAAGATAAATTATCAACATTTGAGACTGGAAAAGAATAATTTGAACAACGAAACAGTTGAAGCATTTGCACTTTTCTTTGGGCTTATTTGGTGTCTTGAAAATGATAAATTTTCTTCCTCAAGTACTTAAAGATTAGACTCCACTAATAGTTGTTTGATATCAATAACATGAAGTAGCAAAGAAACTTACTCTTGCTTCGTGATTGTACCAACAGCAAATGACCAATCTCTCAAGATCCGATGAGCTCCGTAGAAAGCTGTAAATTCCAGGAAAGTCCAATTGTTCTACAGCTAGGTTCAGTTCTAAGAATTTTAGGCTTGATGGTGGAGAATTCAATCCTTTCAACTCCAGAATGGACAGGCACTTATAAACAAAAAATAGACAGACAAAAATATGTCAAAACAAACAAAATATGACGTACTTGATGTCACGCCCCGCCTTGGGGGGTATGACTGGCACCTGGTGCCCTACTAGGACCTGAACTGGTAGACTACTGAGCTTAAGCACATCTGGTGCCTGGCTGGCTCTAACTCGGATTCCTGAAATTAACGGGCTATATAACGGCTATAAATACAGCCTCCGGCCGACTGGGCCTATAGCCACCATGCTGTCTAGTTATCTCTAACTCAACATAATGGATATTGTTCATCTACGTGACCAGCAAGGTCACCACTATCATCAGAATATGGCCCCACACGGCCAATATAATCAACAATACTAATCAACTAAACAAACGCACGGCCCCACACGACCAGCACCACTAACCACAGGGAGATATATATATATATATATACAATCTGCAAGCCTCTATGAATACTGATAAAATAGTCTGGACAGGGCCCCGACCTACCCATACTGTACAACAAAGAAATAAAATGGACCTCTGGCTGTCTAGCTCCGGATGACAGGAGCTGATGACTCAATAAGATGGCTGGAATCACGAGGGATCGGCTCCTCGTCTATGAGTACCTTCAGGAAAGTAATGCAGCGCCCCAAACGGACGTCAGTACCACTGGTACCGAGTATGCAAAGCAACTGAATACATCTGAATATAAACAACATAACTAGAAACTCTGAATAGCAGGAAATATCTGGATCTGT
>JACEIK010000031.1:275192-304717 GCA_018107945.1 Datura stramonium | reverse complement strand
TGCTACTGGAATTATGATATATCAGCAAAAGTATGTGAAGGAGTTGCTTAAGAAATTCAAGATGGAGTCTGCTAAAGAGATTGACACTCCTATTGCCACAGCCAAAAAATTGGACCTTGATGAAATAGGTCCATCCATAGATCAGACACAGTATAGAGGTATGATTGGTTCTCTGTTATATCTCACTGCTAGTAGACCTGACATTGTTTTCAGTGTTAGCTTATGTGCTAGATTTCAAGAAAATCCCAAGGAGTCACATCTCAAGGCTGTCAAAAGAATTCCAAGATATTTGAAGGAAACACCTGATCTTGGATTATGGTATCCTAAAGGTAGTAACTTTTTCTTATCAGGATATTCAGATGTTGATTATGCAGGATATTTGGTGGATAGGAAAAGAACTACAGAGATGGCTCACTTTGTTGGACCGTGTCTGATCTTGTGGTCCACAAAGAAGCAAAACTCAGTTGCCTTGTCCACTGCTGAAGCTGAGTATGTAGCAGCTGGTTCATGTTGTGCTTAATTTCTATGGATCAAGAAACAACTACTGGATTTTGGTGTTGATGTGGGATGTGTTCCAATCTTATGTGACAACAGTAGTGCCATCAACATTGCAAAAAATCCAGTTCAACATACAAGAACCAAACATATTGACATAAGGCACCATTTTCTTAGAGATAATGTAGAGAAAGGTCATATCTCAATTATGTTTTGTTCCACTAAAGAATAAATAGCTGATATCTTCACCAAAGCACTAGGAAGGAATCTCCTTAAAAAGAACAGGTTACAATTGGGGATGATTAAGATTGCATAGGTCACCTTCAATGATTAATTATATTATGCAATTTCCTTGTGTTATTGTTATCTATGTTAATTATCCTAGAATGACACATTTAATTGTGTGTCTCAAGTCTATGATAAGATTTTAATTGACAAGGGCTGGATCTTAACTTGTGTAGGGTTATCAAAGTCTTTAGAGGCAATCATTTATCAGGTATGTTCTTTTCACTTAAATGCTCTACTGCTAAATGAGAAACAATTATGCTTACCTACTTCATCCCTCCATAATTATGATAACTATCAAATCCCTCATCTTCCCCCATAAAAAGTTGTCACTACCATCCACTAACCATCACGTCTCCTACTAACACCCTGATCAGTAGTCACATCCCACGTTTCACCTTTCTACTTTTGTCCATCTATAAAATGAAGCTGGGTTGTGTTGTCAAGGCATCCATACCTAATTACCTTTCTTACCCCTCTCAATAAAAAGCTTTTAAATGGCTTCATCTTCTTCTTCTTTGAGCAGCTCTTCCACAAATAACTCTAGGAAGGCAGCTTCATCTCAAGAACTGGTGCCTCACTCTTCTGCAAACATTCCCACCCACATTCCATTCAAGATGTCTGATTTCGCAGCATGGAATGCTTTTAAAGCTCAATTTTCACCCTCCACAGTATTTCCTCCATTTTCTACTAGGTCTACCCTATAAATTTATGATGTTGCCCCTCTTCAATCCGCACCAAATGAGGGCAGTCCAATTGCGGATTTGATTCCCTAAAGAGTACGCACTAGGTTAAGGAAGAAGTTCAATAAACTTGTGCTTATTCCTGATGATGAACCCAAAAATGAGTCTGATCATGAAACACCTCCACCCACCAGTTCCACTCGCACCCCTCTCACTCGTACCCGTAAACTTCAGGAAGATGAGAAACTTGCTCAAGCTCTTAAAAAGAGCAAAAAGAAGAAGTCTTCTACCTCTGGTTTTGGTGAAAAACAATCATCCTCCTCCAAGGATGTTTTTCTTAAAACTGTTCGCAAGTATATTGTAGTCAAGAAAACCATACCAAAACCCACGACATTTGGAGTCATCACCATCTCCCCCTCAACCTCCCATATCTTTAGAATAAAATCCTGCTGAACCTACTGCTACATCTTCATCACCTACACCAATCAAGACAACCCTATTCCAAACCCACCTTAAAATCTCCTTCAACATCCACTCCTAAAGCATCATCCAAACCTATCCCAAAACCTACCTCTAAAACCTCTTCACAGCCACCCTCAAAATCTACCTCGAAACCAACCTCCAAACCAGCTCCTAAATCATCCTTTAAACCCACCTAAAAAGCTCCTTCTTCTTCTACAAAAACCAGATCATCGGAATGGGTTACACGACCTGGTCCATCCATTAGTTCGGATTCAGATGACTCTGATGGGGATGTGGATGGTGGTTTTGATAATGGTGACCTTACTGGCAGCTGACTATCCCACTTGGTCCATTTTCAAAAATGAGTTATTCTCAGGGGTAGAGTGGTAACTGGCTTTGGTGGTCCGGAAATGGAGATCTTGCTTGAAAAATTGGAAGTCCAAGGTTGGTCATCCCTATTTATTCAGGGTGATTTTCAAAGAAAATTTGGTACGCCGGAGGTAGTTTAGTTCTATGTGAATGGGAGTGCAAATAGTTCCCTTTTCTCTTCAACTGTTAGGGGAGTTTCCCTACATTTAGTTGCTGATGATCTTGCTCATATCTTGGGAATTTCCAGTGGTGGCTGGAACCATTATGTTAAATTTTAATGGACACCACTGGACAATCTTCCTTTTGCTAGGGACATATGTAGGAAATTCTCAGGACAACCTGGACTTGTTTAGCATAGGCGCATTCAGAAATGAGAAATGTCTCCCCTTCATCAACTCTATTTTGATGTTGTTCACAAAATGATCATTCCTAGGGAAGGAAAGGAGGACTGAAGCTAATTATCTTGACCTAACCTTAATGGAATTGTTTGATACTGAGGTCAAGATAGACTTGCCCAGTATTATGGTGAAACATATGCAAAGGGTTCTTGCAAAGGATGATAAAGGCCCTTCTTTATGCCTTCTGGTTGTCCTATGTCTTTGAGGATTACTCAGTCCCTGTTCAGGTTTGGACCTTCCAAACTACGAAGGATGTCCTGGGTGAGGTGAAACATGTTGATTTACCTGCTTCAATGAGAAGGGCTGACACTCCCTTTCAAAAGATACGTAATGCCTTTGCTGAGAAGACTGTTGAGCTTGAAGCTGCTCGAGCTGCTCATGCTTTGGAAAAAGCAGCTCTTGAAGCTAAGATCACTGAAGTTAGAGGGGACTCTTACATCTAAAAGAGCTGCCAATGTTGAAACCATCAAACGTCTCTCTCAATTACTTCCCTCTGCACCTCCTTCCTAGAACCCCTGTGTTGCTTTCCTTATTTTGTTAATCCTGCTATTAAGGCCTGGCTGTTTCTTATTTTTCAGTAGTGTATTCTTGTGTTAAGGACTTCCTGGATTCAATGAATTTCTTTTGTTGCTCAATTTTCACTACCTTGTTAATGTTTTCTCTTGTTTTTAAAAAGTTATCATGGTTGTATTGAGATTTCCCCAGTGGAAATAGGGTTATTTAACATTTTAATGGCAATAATTCACGGATTTAGCTTTTCAATGATGCCAAAAGGGGGAAGAAAAATGCAAACATATTGATCATGCTTATGCAATATTTATTACCCAATTTGACTAACCTATTTCATTCGAGAGATGTCTTCCTTGCAGGAAGAATCTGTGTAGAAATGGGATCGTGTTTGTCATCATCAAAAAGGGAGAATTTGTTGGGAATTTTAAGTTTTGATGATTGACAAGATGATGAAAAAGGTGAATAAAGCTGGTCCAATGAAGTGTTTAAACAACTGTTTGATAAGATGAAAATATCCGGGAGCAAGGATGCGAAAATCTTGGTGTTGATAAGCAATAAATCATTCATATCTACATGTGCTGATTTGTAAGAGTTGGAGTTTGATTAAAACACAAAGGAAGCCAAGAGATAGACTTGAAGAGGGTTTCCTACTTGAAGTAGACTTTTAATGTGGATGCAAAGATGTGGAAGAGTTGTATATATAGAAGTGTAAATTCTGAAAGCAGGTTGGGCACTTGAAAAGGAGAGAAAATAGCAATTTGCTTTGGTGAGGTTATTGTCAACAAACTTGTCTAGTAAAGAGTCAAGCTAGAGTTATCCATTCTTGTACTAAAAGTTTATGATTAGGGTCGTGATCATTGTACTCTTGCTTCAGTAAGTTATAAACTAAGCAAGAACAATTTGTATTCTAGTAAGTGTTGCTAGGAAGATGTTATGGTCGGAAAATTAACGGTTAGGAGTTAGAGTTTATAATTCCATAGATTGCAAGAGTTGTAATCAATCGTTTGAAGAAGCTTTTTCAGGTTAGTGTAGTTTGAGAAAAATCCTGTGGAGTACAGGTCGTGGTTTTTCACCTTTAGAGCCAGGTGTTTTCCACGCTAAATCACTGTCTCTTTTACTTACTTTTTTATTCACATAAGTGGAACACGTTCGACGACTTGTTTCATTCATAGGCAAATAGTAAGGACAAGTCCTTAGATCATGCAAGCTAACAATACCCAAAGGAGAGGCAATCCAAACTTCAAGTCAAGGGGAAGAGGATTCAGATCTGCAGGAAAAAACAACACAAACCAGAATAGTCCCAATGGGGCTCCTACAAATCAGAATAACCACAATGTGTCCCCTACAAATACTGGAAAGGGGAAAGTTTTTCAATGAAGCATGTCAAATATGTGGAAGGAATAATCATTATTCTTTAAAATGTTTTTACAGATGGGATTACTCCTACCAAGCTGAAGAAGATCTTCCCAAGGCACTAGTTGTTGTCAATCTCCAGATTTTTGTAGGTGAAGATGATGCTATGTATGTTGATTATGGTGCAACAACTCATGTGACAAAAACAACAGGTAACTTGTCTAACCTTCACACTTATAATGGAATAGACAATATAATTGTTTGAAATGGACGACAGTTAGAAATCACTTATGTTGGAAACTTAAACAGGTTAGAGTTGAAAATTAAAGATGTATTGGTTGTCCCTAATATCAAGAAGAATCTCCTCTCAGTTAGTAAACTTGCAAAGGATAACTATGCAACACTTGAGTTTGATGAGTTTGGTTTTCTTGTAAAGGACAAGAGTTTAGGGACACCACTGGCCAAGGGATCTAACATAGGAGGATTATATCAATTGGAAGACAACAACCTATTTTCCTTAACAACAACGCAAGACTGGAAGAAGACAGAGAATATTTGGAACTCTAGATTAGGTCATCTTAGTTTATAGTCTTTAAAGTTTTTGAGTAGAAACAATAACATTAATGTTAGAAGTTGGAATAAGGTGCCTGCTATCTGTACTAGCTGTCAGTTAGGAAAGAGTTGTAAACTTCCTTTTGATTCAAGAAATAAAACTGAGAAGTTTCCTTTACATAAGATACATTGTGATCTTTGGGGACCAACACCAGTTGAGTCCTCTTAACATATGAGATACTATGTGATTTTTGTTGATGATCATACAAGATACACTTGGCTTTATCTATTAAAGAAGAAATCTGAATTCTGTGAGATCTTTCTTAAGTTCTAGAGAATGGTAGAAAAGCAGTTTTCCAATAATATTAAGATTTTTCAGTGTGATGGAGGTGGTGAGTTCTTTCAAACTCAGTTTGTCAACCACTTAGACAAGTGTGGAATCATCAAACACATATCCTGCCCACATACTCCTGAACAGAATGGTATATCTGAAAGGAAACACAAGCATATAGTGGAAACTGGTCTGACCCTATTATTTCATGCTAAGCTGCCTCAGTTTCTATGGGTTGAAGCCTTCTTAACTGTTGTGTTTTTTATAAACAAGATGCCTTCTTCAGTGCTAGGAAATGAAGTTCCTTTTGAAAAATTGCATAGTGCTCCTCCTAATTATAACAGTCTAAACGTCTTTGGGTTGTAATGTTATCCCTACTTGAAAGGAACACCAAAGACTTACCCTTGTGTTTTCATTGGCTATAGTAGCTTGCACAAGGGATACAGGTGCTATCATCCTCAAACCAGAAGAGTCTATGTCTCTAGGCATGTCATCTTTGATGAGCTAAATTTGCCTTATGTTCAAGCAAACCAACCTAGTCTCAACTTGTCCTCACCTTACTTAGCTACTTTCCTTGAATTCTTCTATAATATACAGAAAAAGGCTGATTATAATTCACATGGCACTGATACTTCAAAAGAGACAGTGGAACAGAATGCTCCAACACCTACTTCAACTCCAGCACATGATGAAGTGCTTTCTCCTATGCCTTCTACAACAGAACCAGCAAAAGCTGCAGTACTTGCTATTATGCCTCCTACAACAGAATCAACATAAATTGACTCTAAGGAAGCGCTACATCAAAGTCCATATTTGATCATGCCACTGATAGTGAAAGTAGTAGTCAAAGCAGTTATGTGCATGACATAGAAGATTTGATGAGTAATGATGGTCAAGAAATGAACACATATGCAAGAGGCAATCAGGAACTACATGATCCTAGCATGATTTCAACATATAATTCACAAGGAATACAATTGGAGGTTGACCTATCAAACTAGTTTGGTACTAAGGCTAACACCAATGTCACCTCAGGTGTGCATGAGATTACAGAAGTAGATAATGATGGACATCATATGGTGACAGACATAAGGAAAAGAAGATGCCTATCACTCACACCTCACTGTTAGTAGAAAGGTATAGTATGGAACCTACTATTGTCAATAAAGCTCTTACTATTCCACATTGGCGTGCAGTAATGCAGGAAGAGATTGATGCCTTACACAAAAACCAAACCTGGATTCTTGTACCTAAATCTGTAGATATGAACATTGTTAGTTCTAAATGGGTATTCAAGACCAAGTTGAAATCTGATGGCACTATTGACAAGTATAAAGTTAGGTTAGTTGCCAAGGGATACTAACAACTTGAGGGCATTGATTCTGAAGAAACATTTAATCCAGTAGTCAAGGCCACTACCATCAGGATTGTTTTATCAGTTGCTCTCACTTTGCACTGGTCTATCAGGCAACTAGATGTCAAAAATGCCTTCTTGCATGGATACCTTCAGGAAGAGGTCTACATGAGTCAGCCACCATGTTTTGTTGATCTTCAGTATCCAGATCATGTTTGTCTCCTTAAAAAGGCCCTTTATGGTCTCAAACAATCTCCTAGGGCCTGGTCTGATAGGTTCAGTCTCTACCTCCTTCATATTGGTCTCAAATGCAGCAGAGCAGATCCTTCTTTGTTCACTCTTCACAATCAGAAGGGAACTATCTTGCTCCTCTTATATGTGGATGACATTATAATTACTGGTAATTCGTGTGAACTAATCACAGTTGTCATTTCTGGTCTTGCCAAGGAATTTTCTATGAAGGATCTTGGACCACTACATTTCTTTCTAGGGATTGAAGTGCAGTATTTCAAGGGAGGTATGCACCTGAGTCAGTGGAAGTATGCCTCTGAGCTACTCAAGAAAGCTGATATGGCACATGCTAAATTAGTCAATACACCTCTAGCACAGAAACATGATTTCCAACAAGCTTTGTGTAGTTCTTCTGATGTCTCCTCATATAGAAGCATTGTAGGAAGACTTCAGTACCTCACCCTAACAAGATCTGACATTTCACATGCAGTTAACCTAGTCAGTCAGTTTATGCATGCTCCAAATAGTGAACACTTCCAGGCTGTGAAAAGAGTACTAAGGTATGTGAAGGGCACATCACAGTTTGGTCTGAGATTACTAGCAAGATCACCACTCAGGTTGTATGAATTCTCAGATGCTGATTGGGGAGGATGTACAACAACAAGGAGGTCGACCATATGTTATTCAATATATCTAGGTGCAAACTACATATCTTGGGCATCCAAGAAGCAACAGAGTCAAGGTCTAGTGCTCAAGTTGAGTATAGGGCACTGGCTTCAATAGCAGCTGAGATCACCTGGATAACATATATTCCGAGAGACATAGATGTTTACTTGGAGACAACACCAACATTGTTCTGCGACAACATCAGTGCTCTATATATGACTGTAAATCCAATTTTGCATTCTAGGACTAAACATGTTGAAATGGATTATCACTTTGATAGGGAAAAGGTGGCCAAAGGAAAACTTGTGATACACTTTGTTCAATCCAAAGATCAACTAGCAGACATACACACCAAGTCACTGACAAAGCAGGAGTTTTCCAGATTCAGAAGCAAGCTAGGAGTATGTATTCCACCTCCTCACTAGTTTGAGGGGAAGTATTGAGATACTTGTTCTAATTGTTCAAACGATAGTCTTAGTTAGAGTAGTAGTTGGATTAGTTTAGGACTCTTGTATATAGCTTATCCTAGATATACAATGCTTAGAATATAAAGTATACTAGGAGACTAGTTGAGCACTTGTATTGTAGTTAGAACACAATTGTATGTATATAAGAAGAAGCTGTATGTATTGTTTTAATCATCAAGAAATAAACAATTCTTATTCATCTCTAAAGTTTGTGTAATTCTATAGGCTGCAGTTTCATATCTTGAATAATATCTTCAATTAAGATAAATCAAAAGGTTGTAGTTTCTTAGTGAAGTGTATGTGATATTCTACACAACTACAATTTTGTATCTTTAACTTAACTATTTTCCTATAAATGAAATAGGCTCCCTAATGTGTTTCAACTAAGAAGTTAAATGCAATAAGTAAAGAACATAGTAATTTTTACATGGAAAACACCCAGCTCAAAAGATGAAAAACTACGACCTGTACCTCTGCAGGATTTTCTCTAACTTCACTAAACTGAATGAGTCTTTTCAACAATAGATTACAACTCTTGTGACCTAAAGAAATTATAAACTCTAATTTCTAGCAACTCACACTCCTCCCTAGGAATGTGTTCCCAACGCCTTCTAGCTAACCCAACTTGAAATTACAACTCAATGAATAAACCCTAGTACAAGAATGCTAAACTCTTAGCCTCTAGGACCAAATTTTTCAATGAGTTTCTCCATACTTCAGATCTTCTTTCTTTCTTAATTTGTTAACTGCCTTTTTCATCTCTTTGAGTACATTCCTTACTCGAAGTAGCAATGCTTCTATATATGCGCAACTTTTCAAAGAGTTCTTCTCAACTTCAAACTCTTCGCTGCAATAACTCCTTCTTGCCTAGGGATTCTATTTCAAGTACAACTCCTTCTTCAAGTCCATCTCTTGGATTCCTTTGTATTGTAACAAAAAACCAACACTTTCAAATCAGCACATGTTTATTTTTCCTGAGCTTGTATGACGTGTCTTATCCATTTCTTGAAGCCTACACACGTCTTTGATTCATATTGTAATGCTGCAATTTCAGCTTCTTTAGAATGTGTATTTAGTACTCCTTTGAAATAACTTAACTTACCTATTTCATCATCATCTTGTCAATCATAAAAAATGCATAGAACCCAACGAATTCCCCCCTTTTTTATGATGACAAACTTCTTGTCCTTGTGTAATCTACGATATTTACCTGCAGAACTAAGATATGAAACACTTGATTGAAATAGGTCAGTCAAATGGGTTATACATATTGCACAACCTATATTTTTCCCCCTTTCAACATCATTGAAAAGCATAAGTTATGAGACAAAAAGAGTAGTTAAAAAACTTATAGCCACTAGAACATCTCCAAAACAATCAGATAAATATCTTAATGAAATATAATGAAGTATTAAGAAGTGTAGAGTCATGAATCAATATACGCAAAAGAAAACCCTTTCATTCAACTGTCATTAACCATGCTACTATGACAACAATAACACAGTGAATAAAAGGAATTGACTGAGCAAAAGAACAACAAAAGAAAACAATACTGGATAACAACAATAGTAGGCTAGGAATGGGAGGATGACAGGTTAGGAGGCAGATGCAGGGGGAATCAACGAGGTCAGATTGTGAATAGCTTCCACATGTTCAGCTCTTTCTCTAGCAAGGGTCATCTCTAGTTCATCAATCTTTGCCTGCAGGACATTCTTCTCCCTTTCATGCTCTGCTTTGGCATTTTTCAATTCAGCAGTTTTATCAGCTAAAGCAAGTCTCATTCTTAGCAAGGGATTTTCTGCCTTTTTCATTGACGTACCCGCTTCATATGCTTGATGATGAGACCAGAAAGATTTATCTTGACCTCAGTATCAATCAACTACATCAAGGTGTGATTAAGATAGTTAGCTTCAGTTCATATCTCTTTTTATGGTATAATGATCTTATGCACCACATCAAAATACAACTGATGAATAGGGGACATCTCTCTCTTCATGACCCTCCGATGCTGAGCAACAGAGGGCTTACCAGAGAACTTCATGCAATCTCAAGTGTTGAGTCCATGTTATTCAAAGGTGGCCACTCAAACTTCACATAATGGTCCCAACCCCCAACTAGAACCTGTAAGATCCTTCCCACATCTTTAGCTACCAAATGCAAAGAGCCTCCTTGAACAGATTAGGAGAATACCAGTCCCTGCTCAACCCCATCTGTATAGAACTCCAGCACCTCACGCTTCCCTAATTTCCTTTGAACATCACCTTGCAAGAAAAGGGCAGTCCATCCTTATACCTCTAATTTGGAAAGTAATGTGGCCATCTCAGGTCCACCATAGCCCGTCACAACTCTTCCCCTAAGAAAAGGGCAGTCCATCCTTGTACCTCCAATTTGGCTAGAAGTTGGCAGTGCACAAGCATAACTGTGTTATATCCTACGTGCTGCACCAGCTTGATTGGTGCTTTGAGTAGCGCGACACGCATGGTATGCAACTTCTATGAGGGGCGCGGTGCATGGCTTTGTTCAGATGTTCGAAAAAGTGAAATCCCAATTATACTAGGAATAAAAGCTGCAAAACCTAATTCAAATCCAAGAGAGAACAATGAAGGCTGAATCTACTATAATAAATACCCTCTCATAACATATTTTAGATGTCACATATTCAATTGTCACATTCAAGAGTGCTTACATAGTTATATTTTTGCACAATTCATACTCAAAAGAATTTGTGTAATAGTCTAGTTGAGTTTCTCTTGAAGAATTCATCAAGTTCTTGTGAAGCTTGTTATCTTGGAGATTTTGTTGAACAAGTATTTATTAAAGTAAGTATTTAATTATGATTTCTTTTACATCTTCTATTTGTTTTCTCATAAACATGAGCGGCCAAATCTCTTAGGCTAGGGTTGTGGGAACCACGATGGTTTAACAAATGTAGGCATAACAAAATAGTGATTCTTGAATGGTGAATTAAGTGAATTATTATTCTCTTCATTTTAATTGAAATTTTAGCGGTTGCAAATTTTGAAACGTGTCTGTATCTTCAACTTGCCCGAAAAATGAGGTTGAAGTTAGGAAAAGAGAATAACAACGACAATTTGAGGTTAATAACTTTTATCTAATTACTTGAGCTCTAACCAAGGATAGTTAAAGTCAAGAATTACCTACAAAGCTAAAATATACACACTTTTGAGACCGAGAGGAGATGGGTGGAAAGCATCTCTTGTCTATTGGCTAACGCAACGTATATACTTTGAGACCGATTGGAGATAAGTGTAATTATTAAGTCCGGAAATATTAGATGTACTAAAAGTAAGTTTTACACAAAATTCACCAGAATAGATTACTAGTAAAAGCCTACTAAGTTATGTAATCATGGGGAACACAGTCTTAGCTTAGCTTCATCAATTTGATACAAACTCAATTATTTCTTAGAATTATTTTCTTTCTTTATTTGCAAACCCCCCTTCCAAAATACTGATTACAAGTTGGCTTATTTTCATCATTAACATATTATTTCTGCCTATTCCTTATGTGATCGACCCCAACCTTTGTTGGGTTACTATATTTGACAGCGATCACTTTATACTTCAATTGCAAGGTATAGTTTAGGCATGATCAAATTTTGACGCCGTTGTCGGGGAATATGGTTAAGAAACAGTTATTTGGTATCTAAGCTTGCCTTGTAATCTTTATTCTGTGATTTACATTTTCTTTTTGGAGTTAATTTTGGTTCTTTCATGTGTTAACAAATTGGTTTAGCTCCAAAAAGGAGGAGGAAATATTAAGAGGATCCTAAGCTGAGAAGTGTGTTGTGCCGCGACATTAGATGAGACGCTTTTTGGGAGGCAACCTAAAGGGAATCTTGATAAAGTATGAGTAATCAAGATACCCATATTGTGCCGCAACGTTAAATCAAGCGCTACTTGAGAGGTAACCCAAGGTAATTTTTGATTTTTTTAGAGTTAATGTGTTTGTTCAAGTGTGCAAAAATTAAATCATAAAACGCTAAAGAAATTTGGTGCAGAAACAGATAAAAACCAAAAAAAATTAATAATAGAAAAGGAAAAAAATCATTACATGTAATGATTACCTCATGATGAATCAATCATTACATGCAATGATTACCCACCAAGAAAATTTGCAAAATATCAAAGGGAGCAGCAAAGCACAGCAAAAGAGCCAAGCATTGAGTCCACATCGCGGCAGCTTTTCTTTTTTACACTTATAAATAGTCCTTTAAAATATTTTGCAACATAACTGCTAATGACGGAGATGACTCGTAGATGAGGGAAGCTGCTCTTTCCCCCACAGACAATGAGGACTAGAGGCCCAGGGAGTTCTTCTTTCACTCTTTTACTTTATGCTTTATTGTTTTAATACTGGGGATAGTGCTAATGATTAAGTACGGGGTGGGAGAAATAAATTTTATTACCATGCATGCTTTAATTTCTAAATTTATACATGGTAGGTCAAGTCCTAGATTTTTTTTTTGTGATTCATGACTATTCCTGCTATCTTATAGTAATTTTTTTGTGATGTTTTGTTTTTATTTTTGGGTTCCCACATTTTTATTTTCAGTACTTTTTCGGTGGATAGTCCCTTAAAACCGATTAGTGAGTCTAGATTTTTTAATTTGTCATAGAATCATGACTTGTCCCGATGATGACTATCTTAAGGGAAAATTAGTCATTAGGAAGAACAAGAACTTGAACCATAAGAATGCTAGGTCCTTCACCTAGGTATCATTGAGACTTTGAATGATTCACTCAAAAATACATGAAAGAAGGTAGAAACACTTAGACTTTTGGAACTTGACTCTTGTACTTGAAAAAGTGGGCTTAATTATGTTATGCATGCAATATAGATATATGTGTTCATGTAATTTTGATTGCCATTGTTGAGCTAATCATGTCAACATTATATGAGTGAGAAATTTTTGTATACTACATGCTTACAATTTGAAATCTAGAACTTGCTCGGTGTGTGTGCAAAATGAAATAAGGATGTTGAATCTAGAAAGTGATATAGGCGTTTCTTTGGTAGCCTATCTGTATCCTATTTTACCTACCTTGATGTAATTATCCTAGTTAAGCCATTTTGAGTCTTAGCCTATTCTTTTGATAGCCATATTACAAGCTTAATCCCTTTTTATTCTATTAACCTTTATTTGATCCAAATAACTCCTAGAACACTTTGATCGATAATTTTGCATGAAAAGAGAATAATTGGAGAAGTGAAGGGAAAGCTAAAAAGTGTGAAAATTAGAAGAAAAGAAAAGGGTAAAATTTGCCAAACAAGGAGGTGATGTTAGTGGGAAAGAAAAAGAAAAAACAAGCTTTGAAGAAGAAAAATTGAAAGAAAAAAATTTTGTGAGCTTAAATGTTGAAAAAATTTCCACTAGTCACCTAAGTTATTCCTTGAAAAATAAAAGGAGGTATAAGGAGAAGATAGGAGATTTAAGAATGTAAAGTGTTGTGAAATATTAAAGTGCTTAGGGAGCTTAATCACTATTTTGCCAAATAATTTTTACCTGTCCCTTAGCCTACATTACAACCATCTTAAGTCCTAATTAATTCTTGATTTAATGTTCTATTAGTGGAGTATTACTCTAGGGACAAGCCTATGGGTCATCTTTTGCATTCATGTTGAGTTCTTTTGGAGTGTGAGCGATTTTGATTATTTATACCCAAGTAAAAATTGTTATATATCTTGTGTGTAAAAGGGAATCTCTCCAAATAGTGAGGGGTACAATGGTAAGATTTTGGTGTATCTTGATTGCTAAATTACATGTGATTCAAGTTGGCCCAAATATATCTTGTTAAATTAGTTCTAGAAGCTAAGTTACTTTGAACTTTAACATTTAAGTGTTGATCCTATATGCATATGAGTGAATTATTGGAACTTTATTGGTTTTTCTAATGATTCTATGTGTAAGTAGACCTGTTCGTAGGGTGAATTTTATGGTTGAATTTGAGAAGGAAAGTAGTAGATTGTTCGAGGACGAATAATAGTTTCAGTGTGGGATGGTGATGAAGGGCGTATTTATGCATTTTTAGCCATATTTTGCCGATACTTTACTATGTTTTGAGAATAAATTGTGTGTGTTTTCATGTGTTTTATGATATATTTGTGAAAAAATGCTAATGCACTGTCACGCCCCGAGTATATACCCTGGACGGAACACGGTACTTGAAGCCACAAGTGACCCCAAGTCAATCCCTGGTCTATAATACACTAGCATTCTGAGTAAACATAATGGGGGAAGCTTTAAAATAATAACATAAGACATTCATGAAAGTAAGTCTAAATCACAAAGTTTAATTGAACAATACTGATAGATTGAAAATCACATTTGTGTTTGAAAGTCATCTAACTGAGGAGTTGCTAGGACAAGCCCTCAGCTAACTCTAAGTCTAACTGAAAATAATAAAGGGAATTGAAATAACATCCTCCAAAGAGGACTCACACTGTTGCTGCTGAGAGAGATCTGAACGAAATTGTCTAACGGCACTAGGTCTGAGAACCTGCGATTGTATCATGAAACGATACAGCATAAAAGTATGTGTCAGAACTTTGAATGTACTGAGTAAGCAGGATAAAACATAGCTAAATATAAAAGACAGAACTGAAAATGACATGCAATGACCAACTAATATACTGACTGGAAAAAATGAAGTAAACTGAGATGGTCAAGATGATCCTGTCTGGTGGTCATAGACATGCTCTAAGTCTGAAGTACTGAGTCTGAGATGCTATATTGAACTGATATGACTGAACTGAGCTGACTAGTGGGAGAGTCTGTAACCGACATATAACCATGTGAGCTAGACGTGGAGTTCGATGTATATGCCCCACCGGTAGGACCCAATATACCTTGCCAGGGTATAGAGGCATGAACTGGGTGATCACAAAAGTATGGGGCCAATCAGGCCGATAAATACTGTAACCTATGATGGCAGCGTAGTTCTGGGAACCTAGCTGTGCTGGAATCCCGGTTCGCTCGGTGCTAAGTCCTGCACCCACTGGAATACCTAACTGAATACGAAGCTGATAGCTCGAAACTAGGGTCCAAGACTAGTTAAACATATATAGATGAAGGTACACTTAGAGTCTTATCGGACTAGATTCTAAAACTGGGTACTAGACTGGTCAGAGCTGGTTATCTAGAAGCGTCATAATCGTCTAATAACAAACTGTAATCTAACTGGTCCTAGGGCTAGTCAAAGCTATCTGTCTAAAGTTTCATGACCACCTAGTGGACCAATGAAACTAAGTTCTGAGTCTGATTCTGCGAACTGAGAGGTATCACAGACACCTCAAAGATTTCTGTTGTAAAACTGATCAGCTGACAAATTCTTAATAGCACAGAGGAAATTCTACGTTCTAACTGAACTGAACTACAAAGCAGCTAACAGAGTATTCAACTTATTCCGACGACACGGGAATCCACAATATGGCAAAAATTTCTAGAAATAAGGAAATCTCATTCGACAAGCAGTATTATAGTTTTCTCATCCGAACCAAGGATAAAATCATTCTTGTCAGGGAGTAATTACTCAACATCTAAACAATAAGGAATACTAGAAAATCATCCCAAATCACACACTTCATAAACCATGAGGAATTTAATACAAAATATGTTTCATTTTAAAGATCAAGGCTTAAATTCACTTTTTGCAAGGACATCAACAATTTGGTGAAGAACTGATAGAGATGATATCAACAATAAGCATGGATATCATTCTATGTAAAATCAACGAAAACTGACATGTAATCTCTTCGCACTGGAAAGCTCAGGGCTAAGATTGATAGAGAAGCTATAGAAGGTTTTGGGAAACACAAGGGAAGAACTATTCCCTTGTTGAATTCTCACATACCTGACTAACAATTTCCCGATGAAGAAGACTCGAACTGCTGCAGTGGAGGAAAACCCTAAGCTTGCTTGAGAGTTTCTTGAGAGGAGAGCTTACGATGTTTTTTTTCTGAAAATTGAGTGGGAATGAGGGAGGAACCGTTTTGTCCCTCTAAATCCCCTTAAAATTTCCCAAAATGACCTACTTTAGGATCTAGGAGGTTAGGAATTTACAAAAGAATCCCTGGACTAAAATCGAAAATCAGGTTGATAGGGTCCCAATGGGTCATTCAACGAGTCGTTGGTTGAGAAAACGACTGGTTGGGACCTCTCGTTAGGTCTACTGCCTGAAAGTCATTGAAGGTGCTACGAGGGACCTAACTACTCGTTGCCCTGAGCCACGACTCGTGGCATCACTCGTTAGGTACACTATCTAATAACCGTCCGGGGCTGGTATTAGGAGACGTCATGACTCATCATTGGTGACCACGACTCGTGGTCACCATCCGTTGAGTACACTGGCTAAATTCAAAAAATTCCCTTCTACCTGGTAACAACTCATCCCACAACTCGTTACTACCCATGACGGGTCGTTATATGACTTGTTACCTTCCATTTAGCTGAGAACCGGTACTCCCCATGACTCCATATGATGACTCATTGTAAAGAACAATGAGTAGTTACATCGCTCATTAACTCCACTGCCACCAGGCTTACATTTCCCCATGACTACTCCCAACATGTTGTTGGTTGGACCAACGATCCGTTAGGTCACCCGTTCTGCAACTTTTTCCGCAGTTTTCAGCCAACTTCCAGATTTGGTCCCGGGTCCAATATTAGACATCTTTGAGGTATTACAATATCTCCCCCTTGGGAACATTCGTCCATGAATGTTGGAAACACCCAGAAAAAAATAGAGACATGCAATCATCATATTCAAATACTTGATTATTTAAACCAAAACTGTCAGAATGACTACCTCTGATTCAAACTACATGTTTGAACTGAATTTACTTTTCATACATACATCCATAAACATAAAAGAAACTTGAACACCTAAACTGAACATTAAAACTAAATTGATTTATAGAGCCAAAACTAATATCTCAAGTTGTAACAGAGTCGGTAGAGAACAAGTGTGGGTATATGGCCATCATATCAGCTTCGGCCTCCCACGTAGCTCCCTCCACCTGCTGATTTCTCCACAAGACCTTGACTGATGCTATCTCCTTGATCCTCAGCTTATGAACCTAACTGTCAAGGATCTGAACTGGAACCTCCTCATATGAGAGACTATCTTTCACTCCCACTCTATCCAATGGCATAACTGAAGTTGGATCCGTGATGCACTTTTTCAAAAGTGACACATGGAATATAGGGTGCACAGATGCCAACTTTGAGGGTAACTCCAGCTCATAAGCTACCTTACCAATTCGTGTTAGGATTCTATAGGGTCCCATATATCTCGGACTGAGCTTTGCCTTCTTTCCAAAACTCATCGCCCCTTTCGTGGGCGAAATTTTCAGATAAACCCAGTCATTAACTGCAAACTCTAACTCTCTTTTCTGCACATTGGTATGAGATTTCTGACGGTTCTAAGTTGTTTTCAGTCTTTCTCTGATGAGTTGAACTTTTTGCATTGCCTCGTGCACCAACTCTGGCCCTATCAAGGTAGCTTCACCAACCTCAAACCACCCTATAGGAGATCTACACCTCCTATCATATAATGCCTCAAACAGGGCCATCTGAATTCTAGAGTGGTAGTTGTTGTTGTACGTAAACTCGATAAGAGGCAAATGGTCGTCCCAATTTCCCTTAATATCGATCATGCATGCTCTCAACATATCTTCCAAGGTCTAAATAGTCCACTCAGCTTGCCCATCTGTCTGTGGGTGAAAAGTTGTGCTAAGCTTGACCTGAGTACCTAGTCTATTCTGAAAAGACTTCCAGAAGTGTGAGGTGAACTGAATTCCTCTTTCTAAAATGATAGCTAATGGCACCCCATGAAGCTTGACCAACTCTCGATATAAAGTCTAGCATAGTCCTCAGCTAAATCCGTCATTTTAACTGGGAGGAAATGTGTTGACTAAGTTATCCAATCTACTACTAACCAAATGGAGTCATGTTGCCAACGTGTCTGAGGTAGACCTATAATGAAATCCATGTTTACTTCTTCCCACTTCCACGTAGGTATACTGATATCCTAAGTCATACCTCCTGGTCTCTGGTGTTCTACTTTAAATTGTTGGCAGTTCGGGCACTTGGCTACAAATTCAGCAATATCTCTTTTCATGTCGATCCACCAATAGATATCCCATAAATCACGGTACATCTAGGTAGCACCAGGGTGAATGAAATATATAGAACTGTGTGCTTCAGCCAGTATCTGCTGTCTCAACTCACCAACATCCAATACACACAACCTTCCTTGGTAACGGAGCACCCCATCCCCCCTTTTGGAGAAAGCTTCTATTTCTTTTCTGAGAACTGCTTCCTTAAGCTTGAGTAAGATGGGATCTTTGTCCTGTCTGGACTTCACTTCAACTGCCAAGGAGGAATCTGACCCACTTTGCATTACCACTCCACCCTCGGCTGAATCCACCAACTGTACTCCCAACCGAGCTAGCCTGTGAATATTCTTTACCATTTCCTTCTTGCCCTCTTCAACATAAGCTATTCTTCCCATGACAACCCGCTTAGTGCATCAGCCACTACATTGGCTTTGCTCAGGTGATACAACACACTCATGTCGTAGTCTTTCAGTAACTCTAACCACCTTCTCTAACGAAGATTTAGGTCCTTCTGACTGAACACATACTGAAGGCTCTTGTGATCTGTGAACACATCCATGTGAGCTCCATACAGATAATGTCTCCATATTTTCAGCGCAAACACCACTACTGTTAACTCCAAGTCATAAGTTGGATAATTTCTCTACTGAACCTTGAGTTGTCTGGAGGCGTAGGCTATCACTTTGCCCCACTGCATCAGAACACAATCGAGTCCAACTCTAGAAGCATTGCAATAAACAACAAACCCCTCTATTCCTTCTGGCAAGGTCAAAACTAGAGCGGTAGTGAGCCGAGTCTTCAACTCCTGGAAACTCTTCTCACACGCGTCTGACCACTGGAATTTCACTTTCTTCTGAGTTAACTTAGTCAAAGGAGAAGCCTTCCACAAACCGTCGGTAATAACCAGCTAAGCCCAGGAAACTCCTAATTTCAGTCGGGGAAGTAGGTATGGGTCAATCTTTCACTACTGCTATCTTGTGAGGATCTACCTGTATTCCCTCACCAAAGACCACATGACCCAATAAAGTCATGGACTTTAACCAGGATTCGCACTTGCTGAACTTGGTGAACAACTGGCGGCCTCTAAGTGTATGTAATACTAATCACAGGTGGTTATCATGCTCTTCCTTATTTTTGGAGTATACCAGAATGTCATCGATAAATACAATGATGAACATATCCAGATACTACTTGAAGACTCTATTCATCAAGTCCATGAAGGTTGCAGGGGCGTTTGTTAGCCCGAAGGACATCATCACAAACTCGTAGTGACCATACCGAGTTCTGAATGCTATTTTCAGTATGTCACACTCTCTGACCCGTAGTTGATGGTACCCCGACCTGAGACCTATCTTCGAGAAATAACTGGCTCCCTAAAGTTGGTTAAATAGGTCGTCAATTCTAGGTAGGGGATACCTATTCTTGACGGTGACTTTGTTCAATTAATGGTAATCCATACACATTTTGAGGGTACCGTCTTTCTTATGTACGAATAGTACTGGAGCACCCTAGGGAGAGATGTTGGTTCTGATAAAAACCTTGTCAAGAAGATCTTTTAGCTGCTCCTTCAAATCCTTAAGCTTAGCTGAGCCATTTTGTAAGGAGGGATGGAGATGGGTTGAGTATCTAGGAGAAGGTCTATTTTGAAGTATATTTCCTATTCAAGGGGAACTCCGAGAAGATCCTTGGAAAATACATCTGAGAACTCGCTGACCACTAAAACTGACTGGATGGTTGGGGTCTCAAAGTTGAAATCTTTGACCCGAACCAGATGATAAATACATCCCTTGGAAATGAGCTTCTGGGCCTTAAGGTAGGAAATAAACCGACACTTAGGCGTTGAACTATGCTCGTCCATTCTAATAGTGGCTTATTAGGGAATTGAAACTTGACAACTCTAGCTCTGCAGTCAACTGAGGCATAACCGGAGTGTAACCAATCCATGCCAAGGATAAGGTCAAAATCGACCATGTCTAACTCTACAAGATCAGCTAGAATAACTTTATTCAGGACTGAGACTGGGCAGTTTTTATACACCCTACTGGATCTAACTGACTCGCCAACAGGGGTGGAGACTGAGAATGGTTCCGAGAGGACCTCTAGACTGATATTGAACTAGACTTCTACGTAGAGAGTCGCGAATAAAAGGGTGGCTCCTGGATCTAGGAGGGCATACACGTGTAGATGAAAGAGGCGTAACATACCCGTGACTACGCCAGGTGAGCTCTCCTGATCCTAACGGGAAGACAATGCATTAAAATGGTTTTGGCACTGACCGCCATTCGTACCTGATGTGCTGGTCTGCTGAGCTGGTCAGCTTGCTGGAGCTGATGATATGGTGGATTGTGCTCTCCCCCGTCCTGCTGACGGGAAATCTTTAAGCTGATGATCAAGCTGTCCACAACCAAAAAAACCCTCTCAACCCTAAAGATACTCTTCCGGATGATTCTTGCTGCACTTGGGGAAAGGTAGATATCTATTCCCAGCATTGTAGCTCTGAGATTGAGAGCCAGATGCTCCACCCCTCCGATCCTGGCGGGATCGGAAGGTTGGGGCGTTGGCTGAGCTGGGTGTTGGGGCTCTCTGCTGCTATTGTTGTTGATGTTGTGGGCGGTTGTTACCACCTACCTCTGATGACCATGATCTGACTGGCGAGTCCTTGCACGCTTATTCTTTCGCTCTATATCCTTCAGTTTTTCAGCCTCAATCTGTTGGGCATAGACAATCAGGTTGGAGAGATCCATATCCCTAATCAACATCATTGTCCTGCACTCCTTGACGACCAAGTTTGACACTCTGTTCTCAAACTTCAACATGCGAGCCCTTAGCTCGGCTACCATCTTCGGAGCGTACTTAGACAGCCTGGTAAACTCTAATGTGTATTCTTCTATGGTCATGTTGCCTTGTCTCAAGTTCATAAACTCAGCCACTTTTGCCTCCCTCAGCTCTCGAGGGAAAAATCTATCCAGGAAAGCTGTATGGAACTCCTCCCACTCCACCGATCTTGCTCCCGCTGGTCGCCCCTCTCTCCACTGTTCATACCAGACCTGGGCTACCCCTTTTTAGCTGGTAGGAAGCCAGATCAGCACTCAGAAGAGCTGATACCCATAATGTGGGTAATCTTCTTAATCTCGTCTACGAACTCTTGGGGAGAACTCTTCCCCTATCTTAGATCTCTGACATGATGGAGGATTCATTCAGGTGAAATCCCGCACCCTAGCAGCAGCTGTGGACCCGCTTGTGTTAACCGGAACCACCTACTGGATCACCTGATTGGTGATTGTCTGAGCGAGAAGCTGGATAGCCGCCCTGAACTCCGAGGTGGACACTGTGTCATCTTGAGGGGCTGGTGGGGCAGGTCTATTGGCGTTACCAACCCTTCTTCCGTTACCGCATCTGGGAGGCATGATTCACTAAAACAAAATAGAGCATGAGTTAGAAGGACGTTTCTGTAATTGAACTTTAACACACGATAAAGAGTATGAACAAAAGAGAGTTTTCCTAATAACATCTTGTAGCCTCCTCATCATAAGTATGGAGCGTTTCACACCCATGAAAAGGACTCTATTTGATGCAACTTTCAGACATTTCGACGATACCCTAAACCTAGTGCTCTAATACCAAGTTTGTCACGCCCCGAGTCTATACCCTGGACAGAACATGGTATTTAAAGCCACAAGTGACCCCAAGTCAACCCCTGGTCTATGATACACTAGCATTCTGAGTAAACATAATGACGGAAGCTTTAAAATATTAACTTAAGACATTCATGAAAGTAATTCTGAATCACAAAGTTTAAAATATCCGAACAATACTTATAGACTGAAAACCACGTTTGTGTCTGAAAGGCATCTAATTGAGAAGTTGTTGGGACAAGCCCCCAACTAACTCTAAGTCTAACTAAAAAATAATAAAGGGAACTAAAATAAATGAAATAACGTCCTCGAAAGAGGAGGACTCACAATGTTGCTGCTGAGAGAGATCTGAACGAAATTGGCTAAAGGCACTAGGTCTGAGAACCTGCGGTTGTATCATGAAATGATACAACATAAAAATATGTGTCAGAACTTTGAATGTACTGAGTAAGCAGGATAAAACATAACTAAATATAAAAGACTAAACTGAAAATGACATGCAATTACCAACTAATATACTAAACTGAAAAAAATGAAGTAAACTGAGATGGTCAAGATGATCCAGTCTGGTGGTCAAAGACATGCCCTAAGTCTGAAGTGTTGAGTCTGAGATGCTACACTGCACTGATCTAACTGAACTGAGCTGACTAGTGGGAGAGTTTGTAACTGACATATAACGATGTGAGCTAGACGTGGAGTCCGATGTATACGCCCCACCGGTAGGACCCAATATACCTTGCCAGGGTATAGAGACATGAACTGGGTGATCACAAAATTTTGGGGCTAATTAGGCCAATAAATACTATAACCTACACTGGCAACGTAGTTCTGGGAATCTAGGTGCGCTGGAACCCCGGTCTTTTCGGTGTTAAGTCCTGCTCCCACTGGAATACCTAATTGAATACTAAGTTGATAGCCCGAAACTAGGGTCCAAGACTAGTTAGAGATATATAGATGAAGGTACCCTTAGAGTCTTATCGGACTAGATTCTAAAACTAGATTCTAGACTGCTCAGAGCTGGTTATCTAGAAGTGTCGTAATCATCTCAGAACAAACTGTAATCTGAATGGGGTCCTAAGGCTAGTCAGAGCTATCTGTCTAAAGTGTCATGACCGCCTAGTGGACCAATGAAACTGAGTTCTGAGTCTGATTCTTCTAATTGGGAGGTATCACAGACACCTCAAGGATTTCAGTTGTAAAACTGATCAGCTGAAAAATTCTGAATAGCATAGAGGAAATGCTACGTTCTAACTGAACTGAACTACTAAGCAGCTAACAGAGTATTTAACTTATTCCGACAACACTGGAATCCACAATATGGAAAAAATTTCAAGAAATAAGGAAATCTCATCCGACAAGCAGTATTATAGTTTTCTCATTCGTACCAGGGCTAAAATTATTCTTGTCAGGGGAGTAATTACTCAACATCTAAACAATAAGGAATACTAGAAAATCAACCCAAATCACACTTCACAAACCATGACGAATTTAATACATAAATACGTTTCATTCTAAAGCTTAGGGCTTAAATTCACTTTTTGCAAGGACATCAACAATTTGGTCAAGAATTGATGGAGATCATATCAACAATAAGCATGGATATCATTCTATGTAAAATCAACGAAAACTGATATGTAATCTCTTTATACTCGAAAGCTCAGGGCTAAGATTGATAGAGAAGCTATAGAAGGTTTTGGGGAACACAAGGGAAGAACTATTCCCTTGTTGAATTCCCACATACCTGACTAACAATTTCCCGACGAAGAAGACTCGAACTGCTGCAATGGAGGAAAACCCTAGGCTTGCTTGAGAGTTTCTTGAGAGGAGAGCTTACGATGTTTTTTTTTTTGAAAATTTAGTGGGAATGAGGGAGGAACCGTTTTGTCCCTCTAAATCCCCTTAAAATTTCCCAAAATGACCTACTTTAGGATCTAGGAGGTTAGGAATTTACAAAAGAATCCCTGGACTAAAATCGAAAATCAGGTTGATAGGGTCCCAATGGGTCATTCAACGAGTCGTTGGTTGAGAAAACGACTGGTTGGGACCTCTCGTTAGGTCTACTGCCTGAAAGTCATTGAAGGTGCTACGAGGGACCTAACTACTCGTTGCCCTGAGCCACGACTCGTGGCATCACTCGTTAGGTACACTATCTAATAACCGTCCGGGGCTGGTATTAGGAGACGTCATGACTCATCATTGGTGACCACGACTCGTGGTCACCATCCGTTGAGTACACTGGCTAAATTCAAAAAATTCCCTTCTACCTGGTAACAACTCATCCCACAACTCGTTACTACCCATGACGGGTCGTTATATGACTTGTTACCTTCCATTTAGCTGAGAACCGGTACTCCCCATGACTCCATATGATGACTCATTGTAAAGAACAAYGAGTAGTTACWTCKCTCATTAACTCCACTGCCACCAGGCTTACATTTCCCCAYGACTAYTCCCAACRTGTTGTTGGTTGGACCAACGATCYGTTAGGTCACCYGTTCTGCAACTTTTTCCSCAGTTTTCAGCCAACTTCCAGATTTGRTCCCGGGTCCAATMTTAGACATCTTTGAGGTATTACAATATCTCCCCCTTGGGAACATTCGTCCATGAATGTTGGAAACACCCAGAAAAAAAAATAGAGACATGCAATCATCATATTCAAATACTTGATTATTTAATCCAAAACTGTCAGAATGACTACCTCTGATTCAAACTACATGGTTGAACTGAATTTACTTTTCATACATACATCCATAAACGTAAAAGAAACTTGAACACCTAAACTGAACGTCAAAACTAAATTGATTTATAGAGCCAAAACTAATATCTCAAGTTGTAACAGAGTCGGTAGAGAACAAGTGTGGGTATTTGGCCATCATATCAGCTTCGGCCTCCCACGTAGCTCCCTCCACCTGCTGATTTCTCCACAAGACCTTAACTGATGCTATCTCCTTGTTCCTCGGCTTACGAACCTGACTGTCAAGGATCTGAACTGGAACCTCCTCATATGAGAGACTATCTTTCACTCCCACACTGTCCAATGGCACAACTGAAGTTGGTTCAAGTATGCATTTTCATCTATTGTATCACAAAATAACTTCCATATTCATGGTCTTTTAATCCTCTAAACAGAATTGAATTTGTCTCACAACTACATCATTTAGTGGGGATGTGACCACCTAATTCATATGCAACTAACTATGTGGAGTGGTTTACGGTATTAATGCCCCTAGTTATGAATTTTCGAACCTCTAACCATTTAACCTAACTTGACTTCACAACTACATCAAAGAGCAGTGATGTGAGAATTCCAAAATTCAGTGTCTACCTATCTTCCCGTTTAATAACCAAGTGAGGCAAATTAGGTATATTGCTATCATAACCGTGAATAATTCTTAAAAGCTTGAACTCACTTCTTGCATATCTAGTTCTAACCTAGATTTTTCTCTTTCGAGTTTGGCTAAGATTAACAAGTGCATTTCAATGGTTATCAAGCATTAAAATGATTAACAACAATAAAGCAAGAACTAACAACAATGAAAACTTGAACCAAATATAGAATTAAGAAATAAAATCATATCATATGGCCTCAACCCGAGAATAAGGGTCTTTCCACTCATGCTAACATGTGAATACATAATATAATTACAATTCATGTAAAAACAAGAGTGAAAAAGGAAGAAAATGAAACCCTAGGTAGAGTCTTCTTTGCTCTCCTTCACTCCTCTATGTTTTCTAGAAAGTAATATGTGATACTAAATAAAATAATCAAGTGTTTTATTTATACCAAGTGAAATTTAGTCGTGTGTATGTTGCCTTCGTGCCACGCTGCCTATCGTTCAGCTTGCCCTCTGTGGCACAGAGTGGATGCGGACATGCACTGGATAGCCGGCTGTGGCATGTGCCATTGGGGGTGGCACGACGCCTATCGCGCCTGTCCTATTGCATGGCACAAACACTGGCGCGGAGCATAGCTGGCGTGGCATGGTGTCATTGCGCACGGCCACTAGAATTGCATTGTCCTAGTGCGCGCGCATTAGCATGACACAGCGCCATTGTGCCTATCTCCTCCGTGGCATAGGCATCAGCGTGTAGCATGGCCTGGCGTGGCATGCTGGGCTGTGCGACAGCTTACTTTTCATGACAACTTCATGCAATCTTCCTCAAACAAAGTCATACAATTTGCTCAACATTCTTAACAATTCACCTCTACTTGCATCTTACAGATCTGTTTAGCACTCAACAAGAGTATCCCACAATCAATCAGTTAAGGGTTCAACAAACAACATCCTAGTGACTAATTTTCCCTCAAGACAGTTGTCATCCATCTATGGTCGGGAAAATTCCTTAACTAAGACTAAAATAGCTATTAATAGACAAAAGACAAATTTTATTCTCGGTTTAAAGTTTCCTCCTTCGGAAAAGAACCGAAAAGAAAAATCGAACGGTGGGTGAATTGTGCTCAACTCAAGTTTTCAAATCAAACAATTTCAGAACAAGCGCGTGATTCACCCTAAATCAACCTCAAATTTTTTGAAATTTCCCTCACCCCACAATTAAAAATACGTTATGTCCCTAAAACATGAATTAAAATTAAAACAAGGGTTCGGGATACTTCCTGAGGCCTCTAGACCTAGCTAGCAGCATGTTTTGTTCATTTTGGAACACATGGTTCACCAACCCCACACTTGTGTTTTTCCATGCTCCTTAGCTTATGCTTCTACTGGTACTCAGACATGTCCTTTTTCTGTGCTTCACTCAACAAAAAAAAACAAAAAGTGAAGATAAACAAAATAAAAAACTAAAAGGAAAAAATCGTACCTGTGGTACACTTGGGTTACCTCCCAAGCAGCGCCTGATTTTACATCGCGACACGATGCGAACCACCCTTCTCAGGATGTTCTCAAACAAAGCTTCCTTTTTGGAAACTATCTTCTCTTCTTCTTAACTTTAGAGGGAAAAGCCTCCAAACTTTCCCTCTTCAACTCCATCACATCCTTCACCAAATTCCTTCTTGGCATATGGTCAACAACAATCTTGGGCTCATTTGTTAGGAGATCCTTTAGGAGTGGACCTTTGGAATCCACCACCCTATACTCATCCTCTATTAGTACATTGATCTTGCAAAGATCATTGTAATGTGTTGGGGTGTTGATTTCCTAGTACACTCTGAACATCTCCTCATCATCATTTACCCTCATTTGCAGGGTGCCAGCTCTTACATTTATCACAACTCCTCATCCAACCTCATTTTCAGGGTGCCAGCTCTCAAATCAATCGCAACTCCTCCAATAGCCAAGAATAGACGTCCCAAAATGAGGGGTACCTTATCATTAACCTCAAAATCAAGGATTATGAAATCTGCAGGTATGATGAACTTACCTACTTTAATGAGCAGATCCTCAACAATCCCTTTTGGGGCCACCCAGGACTTGTCAGCCAGCTGTAGGGTCACTCTGGTGGAACTTGGTTTTCCTAAATCGAGTGTATTGAACAATGATAGAGGCATCAAGTTCACTACCGCCCCTAGATCACATAAGCCCCTCATCACATCTTTCCCACCAGTTTGTATGGGGAGAGTGAAACTCCCTGGGTCTTTAAGCTTTTTGGGCATCTTGCTCGTCACCCTGATACTGCACTCCTCAGTGAGTGCTACATTCTAAATATCCACCATCCTCATCTTATTGGCCACCACATCCTTTAAGTACTCAGCGTACTTGGGAATTCCTTGCAAAAGGTCAATTAGAGGCAAATTTATGTTAAGTTCTTTGAAAATATCAAAGAACTTCTGAAAATAAGCATCCTCCTTATTCTTCTTGAGCCTTTACAAAAATGGTAGGGGTGGCCTTTGTATTGGTTGTAATGCTGATTGTGCCTTATTTTCTACAGCTTTCTTCTATGTGTTCGTGTGTGCTGATGGACCAAGTTTAACCAACTCTGGTTGCACCTCATTCTTCTTCTCTTTTGGTGGCGCATCAACCAACTATTTGTCACTCCTAAAACCGATGGTCATGACTTGCCTTGGGTTTGTATCTACATCACTAGGTAAACCCCCCGACGATCTATTATGTTCAGCAGCTACTAACTGATCCATCTGTTTCTCCAAATTTCTGGTGGCCAGCTGCTGATTATTTTAACTCTGAGGCCATTTTTGCCTGATCAGCTGCCATCTGAGTCTGATTGGCCATGAATTTCTGCAACATCTCCTCAATGTTGCTAGATTGACCACTAGTTTGCCTGCTCTACTACTAAAACTGATTCTGCTGAGGTTGTTGATAACTCTAACACTACCCTTAATTACCACCCTAAGATAAGTTAGGATGATTCTTCCAGTTCTTGTTGTAAGTGTTCCCATAGTTCTAATTATTTCTTTGTGCATTCCTTAAAAATTCACTGACTCTAGGTTGGCTCCATAAGAGTCTGCACCATCCCTGCTGTTTCGACAAATTTCACACCAGCTAGGAGTTGGTTGCACTGCATTTACCTGCCCCTCCGGTTGTGCCAAGTTTAGCTTGCTGAACTGAGTCATCATCAGGTACTGAAAGGATGCTAGCTGGGCTGCCAATGCATCCACACTGTCAATTTCAATGACCCCAACTACTTTTCTATTTGCCCATCTAAATGAATCACTGTGCCGCTCTAGATTTCCATGTGCAATATTGTTCAGCAAAGTGTACAGCTCATTGTATGTCTTCTCTAGTGCTTTCCCACTCGATGTAGAGTCTAGCAAAAATTTTTGTATGTGGGTCCAAACTCTCCACAGAAGTATGGGCTAGCACTTCATTTGACTGCTGATGATGAGGATAGTCTCTCAACAATGAATTGAACCTCTCTCAAGCCAAATATAAATTCTCCTCAGGCCTCTATTTGAAACTCAGGATCTCACTTTGCAGCTTCGTAGTCTTCGATCATCAATTGTCTCATCTTGAGATAGCTGATTTCAGACGATGTATGCCCAAAGTGCTTTCTAGTTCCAAGCATTCCAAGTTAGGACAACCGGATAATACCTTTTTCATTGCAGCATCTGTCAATTTGGTATGGCCAATTTTAGGAGAAATGAGGCTAGTCCAATTAACAGTAGCACGAGGGTTCAACTGGCAATGCCTTAAATCCAAATCCCTGAAGAATGACCCATTTTTAAATGCAAACCGAGGGCAGTCATAATTTTGGTCTTCATTTATAGGGAAAAGTCCAAGTGTTAATTCTTGGAGATTCGCAGCTTTTGTAGCAAAATGAAGCCATAAATCAACATGTTTAGCAAAACGCTCTTCGTACCTAAAGCTCCACACATTGAATTTCACGATTATCCCGGTAATAAAGTTGTGTATGGGTGGAAGCCAAGTAATCAAGAGTGTCATTTAGATTTTCACTATCGGGGAAGGTGAAATTGAGTGACACTGAAACAGACCTCCAACAAAACCTCCATCGTGTAGACAGTATGTTGGTTTGTGCAACTTATTTTGCGTCCTCCACCATAGAGAGGATGTGAATAAGATGGGTTCGGGCAAATCATAGAGTCGGTCTCCTCTTGCCACCATTTTCCTCTGTATTTCCATTGAAGATCTTGCCTCCTCAAATTGTTTCCTAGGTCACCTAG
>JACEIK010000031.1:228888-239550 GCA_018107945.1 Datura stramonium | reverse complement strand
CTACAGTATAGCCATGCAGTCAGATAATATCTTGGCTACAGATTAGCCATGCAGTCAGATAAAGATCCCAGATTCAGTGTAAAGCAGTACGAGAATTAGTATAACACAAAAAGAGTTCAGAATAAGAAATCAGAATACAGATAGTATTTTTTCAGTTTAAACATGCTTGCTATATATATATGTGTGTGTGTTTATTGATTGTTGAGACTTGATTGTGTCGTGAGGGCACCCTTTTGAGTGTCCTCGCCGCCCCTGGATTGGTAGCTGTGTCGCCCACTGAGCGGGTGGGTTTACGTCACTCCAAGGAGTGGCATGCCGTCCCCAGTAGGACGAAGATGGAATGAAGCTTTCCCCATATCAGGCTGATTAGCATTACAGTACAGATTACCCTATTGTGCGCATGCGCCCAGGGAACAGATTCAGATACAGTTACAGTTATAGATACAGTACAGGAGTCCTCCGAACTCAGACACAGTTATTTATATCAGAGGCCATAGCCCGAGCCAGAGACCCAGGGGGCCGGCAGAGGTGCTCATAGTTAGTAGATGAGCGGAGTGACGTATTTTTGGCTGGTTTTGACCCGGGTAGGGGTATATAGATTGTTTGCTTGGTTGGCACCATCCGGCTTATGGGGGTTGGTATTGTTTGCTTGGTTGGCACCATCCGGCTTGTATTTATGTGTTATATATTAGATAATAGATAGCAGATCGCCATGACGATAGGTACGCTCCTGCCCTATCAGTACAGAAAAGTCTGATCCAGCTTATATCAGTTCTTACAGATTCAGTTATTTCCTGCTATTCAGAGTTGCTAGNATGTGATATATATACATATTTTCTAGCTTTACATGATATGGGTGCTCACTTGCATTTATGGGTTACGAAAGAGGCCTATTCCGACCACAAATTTAACATTGCTCATTTATATGCCATACGTGTTAAATTGACTCAATATAAGCCATATTGACCCTATTTATGATTATGATTTAGAATTATTTTTATTTTACCCCCGGTGTGGTACATCGGCTAGAGATATTTATATTTTACCCCGGTGTGGTACATCGGCTGGAGATATTTTTATTTTACCTGGAGATATTTTTATTTTACCTCGATGTGGTACATCTGTTGGAGATATTTTTATGATACCCCGGTGTGGTACATCGGCTAGAGATATTTTTATGTTACCCTGGTGTGGTACATCGGCTGGAGATATTTTTATTTTAACCCGGTGTGGTACATCGGCTGGAGATATTTTTATTTTACCCCGGTGTGGTACATCGGCTGAAGATATTTTTATTTTACCCTGGTGTGATACATCAGCTCAAGATACTTTTATTTTTCCTTGGTATGGTACACCGGCTGGACGAATTTTATATATTGATCTATGGTTGGTTGGTTGTTGGCATTACAGTTATAGTTTTTCTTATGCATTACTTGGTTGTATTTGCACTTCAGTATTGACTTATTGCCAGGTTTCAGTTTCCAGGATTCCAGGTTGTTATTCCTTTTTTCTGGCTCAGTTATCATTGTTATCTTACATGTTTACATTTATCTGCCTTACATACCAGTACATTTCATTCGTACTGACTTCCCTTTGCCTGGGGACCTGCGTTTGTGCCGCTGATGCAGGTAGAGGTTGGGATTGCCAGTTGTAGTAGAAGTTCGTGAGATTAGTGGATGTGTTGGTATGCTCCTTTCTTTCTGGAGCTAAGACTGGTTTTATTTCAGTTATAGTTTTGAGATGTAGTTATGGGTAGGTCGGAAACCTGTTCCGACCATCAGTCAGTTTACTCTTTAGAGGGTTTGTGGACTTTGTGTGTACAATGGTATTCAGTTTGTGGCCTTGTCAGCTTTTTGTTGTTTAGTTTAGCATACTCATAGCCTTGTTTGCATTTCAGTTGTTTACCCTGTATTGTCGAGACATTATGGATCCAGTTTGTGCTCCAGTTGATTCTGACAGGTGGCCTGGATGGCCTAAGTGTTACAGTTACAGATGTCATATAGTCGGCTTCCCAGTCAGTCAGGTATGGGGAGCCAGTCACACCCTCCCCCAAGTTATGGGGCGTGACATATGAGTTATCCCTGGACCTATTGGCCCATGAGGTTGATATCGATAATGCTATCATCCCTAGCCCTGGCAAGGCTTTGGACGACTCTACCCACTTGAATGTGATAGTTGAGACCACATAAGCTCTATCTTGGTATGTCAATTAAAAGACGAGTCTCCCATTGTTTCTCATGATTTCAGTTGACATGATCATTATTCTTGAGATTTATACGTTGAGATGTTTCAGGAAGCTATTAAGATGTTTGCGCAAGCCTTGACCGCTCAGGTCAATCAACAGGTCGTAGCACATGTTCCACAAAATGACAATGCAGCGGCGACTCGAGTCAAGGATTTCTTGAAAATGAACCCGTCGGAGTTCCTCAGATCAAAAGTAGATGAGTTCCCACATGAGTTCATAGATGAGATCGTGAAGATCACGCAAGTCTTGGGGGTGAATGGAGTTGAGTGTGCGGAGTTGGCCTCATACTAGTTGAAAGGGGTCGCGCACATCTAGTTTCTCTAATGGAAAGATAGTAGGGTCGGAGGAGCCGACCCTGTCACTTGGGAAGAGTTCCATATTGAATTCCTAGATCGGTTCTTCCCCGTGAGATAAGGGAGTTGAAGGAAACTAAGTCCATTAATCTTAAGCGAGGGAGGATGACGGTGCAGGAGTATGCCCTCGAGTTCACTCGCCTATCAAAGTACGCCCAGAGTTAGTAGCCGATTAGAGTGCACGGGTTAGCAGGTTCATTCATGGAGTGGTGGGTTATTCTGACAAGTATTGCAGGATCGACATGCTCCATTACGATATGGATTTCCCTCGAATAGTTTTGCATGCCCAGTAGATGGAGGCGGCACAAATGAGAGAGAGGGAGGCCAAGAGGGCCAGAATTGATAGTCAGATATTTTCACAGCCGAGGTCAGGTGGTGGGCACCGACAGCAGACCCACCAGAGATCATCAGCCCCATCATCTTCAGCATTTAGTGTGCCATCCAGATTGAGGCACGATCAGAGGGGGCGAGCATCAGGCTCTAGGGTCAGAGAAGTAGACCCGCAGATTCTAGTATTCCAGCCTACTGCAGGTGTGGTCGGGGTCACACGGGTCAGTGTTTAGTAGGTTCAGGTTCTTGTTTCGGTTGTGGAAAGCTCGCACACATGCTTAGATATTACGCAACAGTGAGACAAGATGATGATGGGGGTCGAGGCCCAACTTCTAGTTTAGTAGCCTCTCCCGCACGCTCAACACATCAGGGGGATTCTACTAGCATAGGTGGCGGTCAATGCCAAAAAATATTCTATGCCTTAGCATCCCGCCAGGAGAAGAAGGTCTCCCCGGATGTGGTCACAGGTATGTTATGAGTTTTCCATTTTGATGTTTATGCTTTATTAGATCCGGGGGATACCTTGTCTTTTGTGAAACCTTATGTGTCCAGTAGCTTCGGAGTTAGTCCCTATGTCTTGTTAGAACCCTTCTCAATTTCTACTCCAGTAGGTCACTCAGTTGCAGCTAGATGGGTGTATAGAGGTTTGCCGGTCTCAATCCTTCAGAAAGTCACCTCAGCATATTTGATAGAGTTAGCCATGACTCATTTTGATATTATCCTCCGCATGGATTGACTATTTGCATGTTGGGCTTTAGTTAATTTTAGAACCCAGGTAGTAGAGTTCAGATTTCTAGGTGAGCTAGTCTTAGAATGGAAGGTAGTTTAGCTGTGCTTGTAGGTCGTTTCATTTCATACCTTAAGGACATAAAGATGATCTCCAAAGGTTGTGTGTACCATCTAGTTAGGGTTAAGGATGCGATGTCTGAGACCCCGACTATCCACTCTGTCCCAGTAGTATGTGAGTATCCAGAAGTCTTCCCAAAGGATTTATCGGGAATCCCTCCGGAGTGGGAGATCGATTTTGGTATCGACCTTCTTTCCGACATGTAGCCTATATCTATTCCTCCTTACAGTATGGCTCCAACCGAGCTAAAGGAGTTTAAAGAGCAGTTGAAGGACCTGTTAGATAAGGGTTTCATTAGATCGAGCAAGTCCCTATGGGGTGCACCAGTTCACTTTGTCCGAAAGAAAGATGGTTCTCTTTGTATGTGCATTGATTATCGGCAATTGAACAAAGTCACCGTCAAGAACAGGTATCCTCTACCCAGGATTTATGATTTATTTGACCAGCTTTAGGATGCCAAGTTTTTCTCGAAGATAGATCTCAGATATGGGTACCATCAGCTCAGGGTTCGGGAGAGCGATATCCCGAAGATAGCATTCAGGACACAATATAGTAAATATGAGTTTGTGGTTATGTCTTTTGGACTAACGAATGCTCTTGCAACTTTTATGGACTTGATGAACAGGGTGTTCAAGCCATACTTGGATATGTTCGTGATTGTGTTTATAAATGACATACTGATATACTCTCGAAGCAAGGAGGAGCATGCCGCTTATTTGAGAGTTGTGCTACAGACTCTCAAGGATCGCCAATTTTATGCCAAATTCAGCAAGTCCGAGTTCTGGTTGGACTCTGTAGCATTTTTAGTCCATGTGGTGTCAAGTGATGGCATAAAGGTGGATTCTCAGAAAATAGAGCCGGTGAAGAATTGGCCTAGACCGGTGAATCCTTAGATATTTAGAGTTTCTTGGGTTTAGCCGACTATTATTGGAGTTTGTTGAATTTTTCTCATCAATTATAGCTCCTTTGACCAAATTGACCCATAAGAATGTGAAATTCAAATGGTCGGAGGCTTGTGTGAAGATCTTCTATGAGTTGAACACTCGACTCATTTCAGCATTGGTGTTAACTCTATCGGAGGGTACCGATGGGTTCGTGGTGTATTGTGACATTTCAAGGATTGGAATTGGGTGTGTATTGATGGTGCACGGAAAAGTTATAGCATATGCCTCATGATAGTTGAAAGTTCATGAGAAGAATTACCCGACCCATGATTTTGAATTGGTTGCAGTGGTATTCTCCTTGATTATTTGGAGACATTACTCGTACGGGGTCCATATGGATGTGTTTACGGACCAAAAGAGCTTACAATATGTGTTCCCGTAGAAGGATCTCCATTTTCGGCAAAGGACGTGGTTGGAGCTACTCAAGGACTATGATATGAGTGTCCTTTACCATCCGGGTAAGGCCAATGTACTGGCCGAATCACTTAATAGACTCTCCATGGAGAGTGTGTCCCATATGGATGAGGGGAAGAAGGATCTGGTGAAGGATGTGCATCGACTCGCATGGTTGGAAGTTAGGTTGGTTGACTCGACCGATGGCGGTGTTGTTTTTCAGAATGGATTGGAATCGTCCTTGGTGATTGATGTAACATCTAGACAAGATGAGGACCTGACTTTGGTAAAGTTAAATGAAGCCATTCAAAATCATAAGGTATAGGTCTTCTCAAAAGGGGGAGATGGTGTGCTTCGGTACCAGGGTCTCCTATGTGTTCCCGATGTTGATGATTTGAGGAGCCGGATGTTGCACGAGGCTCATGGTTCTAGGTATTCTATCCATTCAAGTTCCAATAAGATGTACCATGACTTAAAGGAAGTCTATTGGTGGGATATAATGAAGAAGGACATCGCGGAGTTTGTAGCAAAGTGTCCAAACTATCAGCAAGTAAAGGTCGAGCAGTAGAGACCGGGAGGTGTGCTTTAGGACATCAGTATTCCTACTTGGAAGTGGGAAGAAATTAATATGGACTTCATCACAGTTTTGCCTCACACTCGTCAATAGTAAGATTCCATTTGGGTTGTGGTAGACAGGTTTACCAAGGTTGCTGATTTTCTACTAGTGCAAACCATGGATTCGGCGGAGGATTATGCCAAACTATACATCTGGGAGTTAGTTTGATTGCATGGAGTGCCCTTGTCCATCATATCAGATAGAGGTACCCAATTTACCTCTCAATTTTGGAAGTTGTTTCCAAAAAGGAATTGGTACTATGGTTAAGCTCAATACAACTTTTCCCTCGCAAATGGATAGTCAAGCGGAGTGGACAATTCAGACTCTCGAGGACATGTCGATAGAATGTGTAATCGACTTCAAAGGTTGTTGGGATGAGCATTTTCCTCTTATCTAGTTTGCATACAATAACTGGTATCACTCCAGTATTCATATGATGTCGTTCGAGGCTCTTTATAGGAGGAGATGTAGATCGCCCATTAGGTTGTTTGAGGTTGGTGAGGTGGTAATGATAGGACCAGATTCTGTTCATGAGGCTATGGAGAAGGTTTAGTTGATAAGGGACAAGTTGAAAACTACCCAGAGTCGCCAAAAGTCTATGCTGATGTGAGGAGAAGGGAATAAGAATTTTAAGTTGATGATTGGATATTTTTAAAGGTGTCTCGCATAAAGGTAGTGATAAGGTTTGGTAAGAAGGGGAAACTTAGTCCCCGCTATGTTGGCCCATACCAAATCGTGATACGTATTAGCAAAGTGGCGTACGAATTGGAGTTGCCTTCGGGATTAGCGTATGTGCATCTCGTCTTTCATGTATTGCTCATAAAGAAGTGTTTGGGTGATCCAGCCCTAGTTTTCCCAGTGGACAGTGTTGGTGTGAAAGACATCCTTACTTATGAGGAGGATCCGGTAGAAATATTAGATCACCAGGTTCAAAGGATAAGGAACAAGGAGCTAGCTTCAGTCAAGCTTTTATGGAGGAATCAACATGTTGGGGGAGCTACGTGGGAAGCCGAAGCAGATATGATGGCTAAATACAAACATTTATTCTCTGCCAGCTCAGTTCCAGCTTTAGGTATCAGTCCTTCTCTCAAACTCTATTTCGTTTTCATGTTCAGTTCATGTGTCAAAGTTTATTTTATGTATATGGATGTGTGTATAATTCGTGGATTCAGTCCAACAATATAGTTTGAATCGAAGGTAGTTGTTCCGTTAGTTTTCGGTTTAAATGATTAGTATTTAAATATGATGATTGCAGTTCTCTGCTTTTCTGTATGTTTTCCAACATTCAAGGATGAATGTTCCCAAAGTGGAGATATTTTTATACCCCGAAAGCCTAAAGACCCGACCTAGGAGGTTAAATGGAGAAAAACTAAGATTTGGCATCAGGTCACAGAACGGGTCGTGAGGTGATCCATTGATGCAGCCCAAGATTTGTGAGGTGACTCCTAGGGAGGCCCAGGTGATGAGTTGAAAATTTGAAAGATGGGATCCCATGGACATGACCACTAGTCGTGGTCAGGACCCACGACCCGTTAGGTCAGTCGTGGGGTGGGTGAGTAAGAAAAGAGAAGGAAGAGGGGCAGTGTACTTGATAGAAGGACCCCACGAATCGTGATCAGCCACCACAATTCGTGGGGAGGGTCGTGAGCAGCAGGATGGAGCAAGGTAAGAATTAGAGGTAGTTCACCTCACGGATAGTGACCACGAGTTGTGGTCATTAGGTAACGAGTCGTTATGTCTTCCGTTACGAGCCCAACAGACTTGAGAAGCAGTGTACTTCAAATATCATGCCACGAGTCATGGCCATAGAGGACGAGGCGTTGGGTCCCTAGTTAGGACCATCTGACAGTTAAATTCTGCGAATTTCGTAAGAGTTATTTCTTAATTCCTAAGTTCCTAAGGCCTAAACTTTGTCTTTTCGAGTTATGAATGATGTCTTTTAAAGAGGTTAAGTTCAGTTTAGGCCATTTACATTTATGCATGCAAGGTAGAAGGTGATAGAGGGTGATCAAGCCTAGTGTTCCTCAATTTCTCTTCAATTTCTTCTTGGGATACCAAAGAAGTGTAAGAATCAGCTAGCAATAGGTATGTAGGGTTATGAATGGGTGATTCCTTTCATACCCATGCCCAATTCCTCTCTAAATCATGAATGTTCTATGTCTAATCTATGGGGTTTTAACCCAATGCATGATATTCCTAAACTATCTACATGGGTATGGTTTTAATATGTTTCTACTATTGAATTATGAAGCATGGACGAGTTTTATAATATTTTAAATTAAAAAATCATGTTTCTATCTTTATGAATTAAAAAGCCCATTGATTAAAAGTTCATAAAAGATGAGATTTGTGATGAATGTATGATGATGATGAGATATTAAGATGAAAAGCATGTTTTCAAACTACCCATGTTTATAATCATGTGTTCGATGTGAATTGAGTAATTCAAGTGTGATAAAGCTTTGGGAAATGCCCACATGTTCAAAAAATGATTTATGATTTTCCGAATTAAGCTTAAAACATGGTCATGGAGCGGAGACTCCCAATATCTTTCAGCTTGTGGTATGGTTTAAGTTGAAGCTTCTCATATGCATGATTTCATACAAGATATGTATTTGATTATTCAGCTTCATCAATAGTCGATGCTGAGCTTCGTTGAATAATGATGTAGAGCATATGCATGTTTTTGGGAGTAGTGTTTAGCACTGAGTAGGCTAAGGGTCGATCACCATATGCCTCAGAACTACATGCCAACATAGGTTATTACTTATATATATTACTTTGGGACCTACCTTGTGAGCCATCCCTGGACCTATTATCCCACGGGCATGACATCGATATCATGGTATTGTCCCTAGCCCTGGAAAGGCTTTGGACGGCTCTACCCACTTGAGTGTGATAGTTTGGACCATGTATGCTCTATCGCGGTTAAAAGACAAGGCTCCCATTGTTCCTCATGATTTGACTTATACATGTTCATCATTCTTGAGATTTATACATTGATACATGTTCTAAAGCAGGTTTGACTAAATGTTCAATTTTACTTATATGTATCAAATGTCAGCTTTGAGTCAATCTGTTCAGTTATGATGTATGTTATGTTATGATGAGATCACGATTTCAGAAAGAATGCATGCAAGCCCTACTCTCAGATTCTTAATGTTTATGATTACATTATGCATTGTATTTAAATGATTTTTTCTACTTAAGCGGTTTTACTTACCTTGCACACTTGGTATGTTCCACGTACTGACCACATACTCTATGTTGTATCGTTTTATGATACAGGATCCGGCTCTAAGGCTCATCCCCGATTATAGTCAGTCTTTTGAGATAGCATCGTGCGTTCTTGGTGATTCCTCATCTCCCGAGGACTAGACTATTCAGATTTTCTTATGTACTTTCAATTTCAGATTGTTGAGTTTGTTGGGGTCTTGTCTCATCAACTCATCATGTTTAGAGGCTTTTCAGATATATGGTTGTATTATGTATTCTGATGTTATGTGTAATCTGGGCTTCCGCTATGATTATCTTGTTGATTCTTCTGTTTTATTTATCAATTTAGATGTAGGCTTATGCCATGGGTTGACTTGGAATCTCTTGGGACTCCTTGTCCCGTGTTACGATCCGGGACTCCGTTCGGGTCGTGACAGGTTTTTGACAGTGAACTCGACGACCGTGACCATGAGTCATGGTCACTGGGCACGAGTCGTTGGGTCCCTCGTGGGGACTGGCGATCCGTTTTCCCAGCATGTTTATCAAGGGTCTCTTCATAATTTCCTAACCTCGTAAACTCTAAACTAATTCATTTTGCGATTATTTTAAGGCCATTTAGAGGGGTTAAACAATTTTTCACTCATTCCCCTCATCTTTTTCAAAAATCAAAAGTAAGCTTTCCTCCCAAGAACTCTAAAGCAAGACTAGGGCTTCTTATCTATTGAAGTGATTCAAGTTTTATTTCCCAAGGAATTTGTAAACATGTATGTGGGAATTCAACAAGGGAATACTTCTTCCCTTGTGTCCCCAAAATCCCTCCTAGTTTCTCTTTGAATTCTAGCCCTGAGATTTCGAATGCGAAGGGAGTATATGTCAGATTTCTTTGAATTCATGTAGAATGTTATCCACGTTAATTATAGATATGATTCCATCATTTCATGATTATATTAATGTTGTTCCCGTAAAGTGAATTCTAACCCTGAGTTTTTGGATGTGGATGAATTATATGCCAGATTCTATTATATCTTGTGGAATATGATTTAAGATGATTGTTGGATATCCTCCATTAACTAGATATTGTATAAATACTCTTTATCGTAAGGGTGATTTTAGCCCTAATGTTGAATGAGATCACCTCAAATTTTTGCCTATTGGGTTACTCTTCCTTGTTGATTATTTCTATCAATGTGTTGGATTCCCAAGTTCTGAGTATGAATTGAAATCTTAGTTAGCTGCATGATAGTTCAGTTTCAGTCAGAATGTTAGAATCCTCAATGTTATTCAGAATTTGTGAACTGGCCAGTTTGACTATAGTATTTTCACGAGGTATTAGTGGTGCGTCTTAGTTATCAGAACAAGACTCAGCACCAGATTTCAGTTTGTTCTTTAAACGTTACGACGCTTTCAGATAAGCAACTCTGACAAGTCTTAGAACCAAGTTACAGAATCCGGTCCGTTAGGACTCTCAGTGTGATTCCAGATAGGTATTCCTGACTGGTCTTGGGCCACAGTTTCGAGCTATCAACTTAGTAATCAGTCTAGGACTATCCAATAGGAGTAGGACTTAGCACCGCGCGGATCGGGGTTCCAATGCACCCAGGTTCCCAGAACTATGTCACCACCATAGGATATATTTTTTGGCCTCATGGTCCCAGACTTGTGATCAGCTAATTCATGCCTCTACATTCTATATTGGGTCCTACCAATGGGGTATATAC
>JACEIK010000031.1:205759-218246 GCA_018107945.1 Datura stramonium | reverse complement strand
ATGTTAACCCCAATTGACTTCTTTATACATTTACTTCTTTATATTTTGAATCTTCTTAGTGAAAATTTTGATTTTGTCACTGCTCTAGTGGCACTCGGTTTGTCCAACTTTCCATAGTTATTGTCAACTAAAACTCGAGTATTGAGGTAAGATAAAAAAGGCTTGAATTATACACGAGAGTAATAACGTCCATTTCTTTCTTTAGAGTCATCAATATCAAATGCTAATTAATGCTTAATTCCGTCACACTTAAGCAACTAGGTTTTACTCTCATTAAAGTGACAATATGCCAAAGTCTCAAATTAAAAATATCCAATTTTTAAATTTCCTACTCCATTTATTTTCTAGATCAGATCGAGGAAATATAGATGCATATATATGGTGATTCTTAGAGAACATGAGGCCTCTTCCTAGTTGACTTCATGTATCGTAAGATTCTAATAATTGCATTCATATATACTTCACTAGAATTATGCATAAAGTGACTTACCACACTTACCACATAAGCAATATCTGGTCGTGTATGTGATAAGTATATGAAGCGTCCCACTAGTCTTTGATATCTCACTTTGTTGGTAGGAACTTGTTCTGGAAGTTCCTCTAAACTATGATTATGTTCAAATGGTGTATCAATAGGTTGATAACCTAATATACCCATTTCCTTTAACAAATCAAAAACACACTTTTGCTGAGATAAAGTTATTCCTTGTTTGGACCTAATAACTTCAATATCTAAGAAATACTTTAATCCACCTAGATCTTTCATATCAAACTCAGAGGACAAGTCTTCAATTTAGTCAGCTCATCAACATCATCACCGGTAACAATTATGTCATCAACATAGATGATAAGAACAGGTATCTTACCATTTTGTCTCTTCAAAAATAAGGAATGATCTGCATTGCTATGGGTATAGCTGTATTTCTTCATTGCTAATTGAAACCTTCCAAACCATGCTTTGGGAGATTGCTTCAGACCATACAATGTCTTTTTTAGCTTGCACACCAAATTTGTATTTGTAGAAGTGTTGTAACCATGAGATATTCTTATATAAATTTCTTCAGAGAAATCTCCATGCAAAAAGGAGTTATTCACATCATATTTCTTTAAAGGTCAATAAATATTAGCAGCTATAAAATAGTAGAACATGAACATTACTTAGCATTTTCAACCATGAGATATTCTTATATAAATTTCTTCAGAGAAATCTCCATGCAAAAAGGAGTTATTCACATCATATTTCTTTAAAGGCCAATAAATATTAGCATCTATAAAATACTAGAACACGAACATTACTTAGCATTTTCAGGTGCAAAAGTCTCTTGATAATCAACATCATAAGTTTGTGTAAAGCCACGAACAACTAGTCTTGATTTGAACCGATTAATTGAATCATCCAACTTGTGTTTCACCGAGGAAACCCCATTTGCATCCAATAGGACTCTTCCCTTCTAGTAACGTCACAATATCTTATGTTTGGTTTTTCTTTAATGCTCGTATCTCCTCAATCATGGATTATGCCCATGTAGGATCATGCTTCTTCAAATCTTTTAAGGATTTTAACCGATGACATCTGATTCACAAAACCTTGGATAGATATTGGCCACTATAAACATAATGAGAAATAGGATATTTGACTTCCTTTGGATTATCAGGGGAGTATCTCGCTGGTGCTTTTCCTCGGCTGGTTCGAGGAGGTAACGAAAACCTACTCCTCTAATCATCACTAGAGACCACTAGTGTATTATCATTAGTTAAATTATTAGTATTAATTTCCTTAGAATTAACATATACCTCAGGAACATCATCGGAAGGAGCATCATTTATGGGTACTATAGGTACTAGAGAAGGGGCATCTGTAACTTTCTTGTTGTAATTCTTGATCGAGATTGTCATGGTCCAGAGTTGCTGAGCTAAGCCATGTATAATATGAATTTGTACCACTATTTTCAAGTACTAACACCATCCAATTATGATCTTCAACCTTATTCTCTCCCTGAATATAAGAATTCAATATCTCCGGAGAGAAATACATCTCTATCTCAGAAAAAGTAACATCCATAGTCATGTGCACAATTTTTGGTAAGGGGATGATAACATTTGTAGCCTTTTTTACAAGGCAAATACCTAACAAAGACACAATGTAATGCGCATGGAACAAGCTTAGGACATTTGTGTTTAGGAAGATGAACAAAAACAACACAACCAAAAAACTCAAGGTTTCAAGTTTAAGGTAGATAAGAAATTCAGAACTGGAGAGATGATTTAAGGGTGTCCTAAAATGGAGAACACTACTAGGTACACAATTTATTAAATAAATAGCATATAGAATAGCATCCTCCCAAGATGCAGGTTGCATATGAGAACTAATCTAACATACATGCGTGACTTCCAATATATGGTGATTTTTCCTCTCTGCAATGCCAATTTGATGAGGCGTAAAAGAACATGTCATTTCATGAATGATGCCATGATTTTAGAGATAAGACTTCAATACTTAATTAACGTCACAACCCAAACATAGGCCCGGATGGAGACACGAGACAAGGAACCCCGAGGGACTCCAGGTCGACCCATGGCATGAACATACATCTAACTCAATCAAATAAAGAGGAAGAAACAACATGATAAACTTAGCGGAAGTCTGAAATAGCATAACATCAGAAATACATAGGAATCTGAACCCAATTACATCTCTTTGTCCGAAAAGCCTTTAAGTCTGATGAGTTGATGGGATAGGCCCCCAACTAACTCGCTAAAGCTGAAAACTGAAAGTACATAAAGAAAACTGATAAAGCATGTCCTCGGAAGATGAGGACTCACCAACAAAAATGGGATGCTAACTCTGAAAGGCTGGCTAGGGTCGAGGTTGAATTTGAGTACCGGAGCCTGTATCATGAAATAATACAACATAGAGTATACTATCAGTACGTGGAATGTATCAAGTATTCAAGGTAAGTAAAACGGATATTTAAATACATAAAAGTGCATATGAGTAGGACAACATGCTCATAATATAAATATCATAATGTAACATAAGGCTCAAGGTTTTCAAAGCATTCATAAATTAACCATAAGCATAATCATAAGTGAAAACTTTATTAAACATGACTTGAGCCAAAACTGTATGAACATAACCATACATAAATCATGGGGAACAATAGGGGATTCTTATAACCGACATACCCCATATGAGACACATGGAGCCCGACCTGTAAATCCCTAGTCGGGAGGGTGTTCGTACCTTGCCAATGGTAGAACCATGAAGGGCGTGATATCACTCATGAAATGCCCATTTGGGGACAAAGGGGACAATCTCAAGGGAGGTCCCATCATGAACTACGGTGGCATGTAGTTCTGAGATTCAGGGCAGAACCTGGGCCCCCAACCTACTCGATGTTAAATACTACTCTCAAAACATATATAGTTCTCATAGGATAATATACATGAGATTTATGGGCTAGTTAAATCATGATAATCATAAGTATGCTAGTAAATACGTGAACTAGCCATGAAGATAAGGCTCGTGAGTCTGCCAAAGTCATAAATCGTAAATCATGAGGTCCATGCGTACTTGTAAAACATGCATATATTTAATAAATCATAAATTTATGATGGGCATTTGAATAATTCCAGATCATAGATCATAAATCATGATGGGTTAAAGAACATCAAAAGATAAAGGTAAAAATTATAATTCAATTCATCGTAGAACATGCATAATGAGGCATAATTTAATAGAAATTTAAATCAATAAATTTATAATTGAATTAGTTGTAAAATCTTATCATGATTCATAAAATATGAGGTAAAATATGAGAAGTAGTAATCCATAGATAGATCATTAGGATTTCATAAGATTTAGGATAAAACCCCATTATTCATCCTTGATACCCTGGTGACAACCAACGACCACAACCTACGACCCATTGCAGCTTCATACGAGTCGTACCCTAGACCGGTTACTTCTGAACCCACTTCTGCAGAACTTGACCACGAGTGTGCAAATGGTTCGTTGGAACCTCCAACAACTTGTACCACGAGTCGTTCTGAGACAAATTTTTCAGCCTTCTGCCACTTTCCATTTTTAATCCTGGGTTTAGTCTTGGGCACTTCCGGGGTATTACAATTAATAAATATTTTGGCCAAAGTTTGTATCATCTTATGAAATGAGAGAAAACATTCAGAAACATCAGTTTTATTCTCCGTTAGATAAAGCCATGTTATACGACTGAAATCATCAACAAAGATTACAAATTAATAATATCCAGATTAAGTAGGAACTGGAGAAGTATCCCACACATCAGAGTGAATCAATACAAACATCTAAATTACCTTACTAGTACTTAAAGGATAAGTAATACGATGACTCTTAGCTAATACATAAACATCAGAAATGAAAATTAGAGAGATTACACTCTGAAAAAAGAACTTGGGAATAAGTGCTTTTGTAGCCATAAGAAACATGACCAAATCTCGGATGCTACATCCATATTTGGTGTTGTTTAGTAGAAAGGAACCTTGAATGGTTAGAGCAATCTATGACATACAATGTCCATATAATAAATTCCTCTTCTATTAGTACCATCCAATAATCTCCTTGTTATTGAGGTCCTACAAATGCAGAAATGAGGATGAATTAATACTAGACAATTTAATCGTTGAGTTACTTGAGATACAGATAAAAGATTATTAGATAGTGAAGGAACAAATAATGTATGCTCTAGAGTTAAGGAGGGAGTAAAACCAATAGTTCCAGCATTAGTAACTAGATGATACACTATTTGCGTTGGACACATTTGAATTATGTGGTTTATTAGGAGTTTATAGAAGTGACTGATCAAAGGTCATATGGTTAGTCACTCCGGAGTCAATAACCCATCCCATTTCTTTATCTGAATCCGTATTAATAAGAGTTGATTCAATATTACTTGATGAGTGGCTAAGTATATGTAAATTAGAATAGCCAATTTTAGTTGAAACCAAAGTCATTCCTACAGTCAATAGTGATGTGCTAGATGAAACCATTAAAACAGTTTTCCCATCATTTTTGTCACCATCCTTTTTATTTCGTCATTCCCGAGACTTCTTTTCATTTAAACCATCATATAATCTGGATATCCATGATTTATGTCATGTCTCGAACATAGGCCCAGATCGAGACACAGGACAAAGAACCCCAAGAGGCTCCAAGTCGACCCATGGCATGAACATGATAACTAGAATCAACATAAATAAATGTGAAAATCTAACACTTTAAATAGCAGAAGTTTGAAATCCAATAACATCTTAACAACGGAAAAATAATACAGATCCAAAGCTGAATACATACTATGTCTAATAAGCCTCTATAACCTGACGAGTTGATGGGACAATACTCCAATTAACTCACTAATAAACTGAAACTGAAAGTACTGATAACAAGTTGATTAGAAGTTCCTCGAAGGATGAGAACTCACCAATAGGCTGAGAAATGCTAACTCTGAGAATCTAGTTAGCGGCGGGACTGAACCTGAACGTCCGAGCCTGTATCATGAAATGATACAGCATAGAATATGCAGTCAGTACTTAGAATGTACTGAGTGTGATATGCAAGTAAAACCGTTAAGTAAGTAGAACTGGATTCATGTATATCATAAAACATATTCAAGATAAGATTCTGAGAGCATAGCTTGCATGTTATTATATGAGAATATGATTTAAACATGATTGAGTATCATAACTGATTTGAATGACCCAAAGCTCAAACTGATAATCTTAAGTAAAACTGAACATTGGGTCAAACCTACTGAAAATATATTATCATAAATGATGATCGTGCATAACTAAAAATCATGAGGAACAATGGGAGACTCGTCATATAACCAACATTACCACGATAGAGCTTACGTGGTCCCGACTATTACACTCAAGTGGGCAGAGTTGTCCAAAGTCTTGTCAAGTCTAAGGAAGCTATCATGATATCAATATCAAGATGAAAGCCCCTCAGGGGTGGGGAAAGCTCACAAGAGAGTTCACAAATAATCTGAGCATACCTACGTTGGCACGTATTTTGAGGCACAAATTTGACTGAACTCTTAGCCTACTCGGTGCTAGACACTACTCCCAAAAATATGCATATGCTCTCCATTTTTTTCCAGCGAAGCTGAAAATCATGCATAATCTAAAAATATATCATGAGGAGCCTCGGCTCAACCATACCACAAGCTAAAAAGTGGGAGTCTAGACTCCAAAATGATATGGTAAGCTATAACATGAAAATGATATAAATCATGAATCATACTTGATCATATGGACTTGCCCAAAACATAGACATGCTTTAAAATAGATTCGATAGTCAAATTCATGAATATAAACATGGGCAATTCAAAATCACACTTTCATCATAAGCATTTTATCATACTTGGAAACACAGATCATAATCTCAACTCTTCATGAACTTTCATAATTTGGCATCATAATTGTAAGACTCTGAAATCATAAATTTGTAATTAAAAACATTATAAAATATGCCCATGAATCTTAAAACAACATTGGAAACATGAATAGAATTTGGCCATGATAGATTCCTAGAGAATTTCATAAATTGGGTTAAAACCCCATAGATTCATCAACTTAGAATTTCATGAATTAGAAGAGTATTTTGGGCATGGGAGTGAAGGAATACTCTCATTCATAACCCTAAATATCTGGTTAAATCTGAGTTACACTCTTCTTTGGGCCCAAATGAATTGAAGAAGGAATTGGAGAGTTCTAAGCTTGTTCTTCCTTATGAATCCTCTAGTTTGCATGCATGGGGAAAGAATAGGTTAGAATAGACTTAACCCTCTTAAAACTCCCATAATCTGAGCTTAAAATGATGTAGTATAGGGCTTAGGAGTTTACAAGTTACAAATTTACCCTTACTAACTTCATAGGAAATTACATACTGCCTGGAGTAATGACTCATCCAACGGGTCGTCCTAAGCTCCAATGGGTCGTTACCTCACTTGTTGTTTCGCTCCATTTTCCAAACTCAGGTCTACTACCATGACTGGACAGGACGAGTCGTTACTAGTCCCAACGACTTCTCATTTTCGCCCGTTGTCACCACTGCCCGCAACTACTCACCTTCTGGAAGTCCTCCCAATGGCAACATACCACGACTCGTTGTCCCATAAAATGAGCCGTACCACGACTCGTGCCATTCACCTTGACAAGGAAAACTCTCACAACGGCTACTTGCCACGACCCGTTACACTAACCAATGAGTCGTTCCATGGTTCATTGGTCCTGCACCTGCTGACCATATTCTCAGCACGACAGGGGCCCATGGTCCGTGGGAGCTTCCCACGACTCGTACAATGGGTCATCCTGAGATGATTTCCCAACTTTTCTTTGGCACTTCATTTCAACTCCCGAGTCTACTCTTAGGTACTTCCAGCGTATTACAATATATTTCCCCATTGGAAACATTCTTCCTCGAATGTGAATAAACATACTGAAAAGCTGGGGAATAGAATGACATCTCAAACATTGAACATCTAAAGTTGAAAACTGACGGAGTGACTGACTCTGAATTGAAATACAGGACTGAACTGAATTCATGAATCACACATACATGCATTGACATGAAAGAAACTGGAACACATAAACTGAACATGAAATTGATAGAGTACTAAGAAGGAAACAGATACCTCAAGTTGGAACTGAACCAGAAGGGAATAGATCAGGTATTTAGCCATCATATCTTCTTCGGCTTCCCACATAGTTCCCTCAACATGCTGATTCCTCCACAAAACCTTTACTAAAGCTATTTCTTTATTTCTTAACTTTCGAACGCGAGGATCAAGGATTTCAATTGGAACCTCTTCGTAGTTAAGGCTATCCTTCACACCCATGCTCTCCACCGGAAGAACCAAAGCCGGATCACCCATGCACTTCTTTAGAAGCGACATATGGAAAACTAGATGCAATGAAGCGAATTCTGAGGGCAACTCCAACTCATAAGCCACCTTGCCAACACGTCTTACAATCCAGTACGGGCCAACATAACGATGACTAAGTTTTACTTTCTTTTCAAATCTCATCACTCCCTTCATGGGAGATACCTTCAGAAACACCCAATCATCAATTTTGAACTCAAGTTCTCACTCCTCATATCCGCATAGGACTTTTGACGACTCTTAGCTGTTCTCAACCTTTCCCTTATAGGATGAACTTTCTCCATAGCCTCATGAACTGAGTCTGGTCCTATCAACGTAGCTTCACCGACTTAGAAACCAACCAATAGGCGATCTAATCTCCGCCCATAAAGGGCCTCAAAGGGAGTCATCTGAATGTTGGAATAGTAACTGTTGTTATATGCAAACTTGATGAAAGGTAAATGATCATCCCAACTACCCTTGAAATCAATCACACACGCTCTCAACATATCCTCAAGAGTCTGAATGGTCCATTCACCCTGACTGTCTGTTTGCGGGTGAAAAGTTGTATTAAGCTTGACATGAGTACTAAGTCCCTTCTGAAATGATCTCCAAAATTGAGAGGTAAACTGAGTACCTCTATCTGATATGATGGACAAGGGCACTCCATGAAATCGAACTAGCTCCCGAATATACAATTTAGCATAATCCTCTGTTGAGTCGGTAGTCTTGACTGGTAGAAAATGAGCTGCTTTAGTCAACCTGTTTACAACAACCCAAATGGAATTATACTATCGATGAGTATGAGGCAACCTTGTAATGAAGTCCATATTGATTTCCTCCCATTCCCATATAGGGATACTAATGTATTGAAGCACACCTCCAGGTCTTTGATGCTCAACTTTCACCTGTTGACAATTTTGACACTTAGCCACAAACTTTGCTATGTCCTTCTTCATGTCATTCCACCAATAGACTTCCCGTAGGTCACAGTAAATCTTGGTGGCACTTGGATGTATGGAATATTTAGAACCATGAGCCTTATGCAACATCCTCTCCCTCAAGTCATCAACACCCAAAACATACAATGACCCTGATATCGTACTACACTATCTCCCCCTTGGGAGAAAACCTCCACCTTCTGATTCTGAAAAGCTTCCTTCAACTTTACCAACATAGGGTCCTCGTCTTGCCTAGCCTTGACTTCGGTCATCAAAGAGGATTCTGATCCACTCTAAACCATGACACCACCATCTGTTGAGTCAACAAGACGAACTCCTAATCTTGTAAGTCGATGCACATCTTTCACTAACTCTTTCCTATCCTCATCCATATGAGATACACTCTCCATGAAAAGTCTGCTAAGAGCGTCTGCCACCACATTGGCCTTGCCCGATGATAAAGGACACTTATATCATAATTCTTAAGAAGCTCCAACCACCTTCTCTGACGTAGATTTAGATCCTTCTAGGTAAACACGTACTATAAGCTTTTGTGGTCCGTAAGCACAAATAGACCCCGTATAGATAGTGTCTCCAAATCTTCGAGGCAAATACTATTACCGCCAACTCAAGGTCGTGAGTTGGATAGTTCTTCTCATGTACTTTCAGCTGCCTGGTAGCATAGGCTATAACCTTACCGTTCGGCATTAATACACAACCAAGGCTGATCTCGAGGCGTCATAATATACCACAAACCCATCGGTAACCTCAAGTAGAGTTAACACTGGTGCTGAGATGAGTCGAGTCTTCAACTCTTAGAAGCTCTTTTCACAGGCCTCCAACCAATGAAACTTCACTTTCTTCTTGGTCAACTTAGTCAATGGTGTTGCGATGGATGAAAACCCTTCAACAAACCTCTGATAGTAACCAGCTATACCCAAGAAACTCCTAATATCTGAAGGACTCATTGGTCTAGGCCAATTCTTCACAGCTTCTATCTTTTGAGAGTCCACTTATACACCTTCACTTGACACCACATGACCCAAAATTGCTACTGAGTCCAACCAAAACTCACACTTGCTGAATTTAGCATACAGTTGGTGATCCTTAAGAGTCTATAGCACCACCCTCAAATGAGAAACATGCTCCTCCTCGCTCTAAGAGTATATGAGAATGTCATCTATGAACATAATCACGAACATGCCCAATATGGCTTGAACACCCTATTCATCAAATCCATAAAAGCTGCAGGAGCATTCATTAGAACAAAAGACATAACTACAAACTCATAGTGACCATACCGAGTCCTGAAGGTTGTCTTCAGAATGCCACTCTCTCTAACCTTGAGTTGATGATATCTGGATCTGAGGTCTATATTTGAAAAACACTTGGCACCCTAAAGTTGGTCAAACAAGTCATCAATTCTGGGGAGGGGATACCTGTTCTTAACTGTGACCTTACTCAATTGCCGATAATTAATGCACATCCAAAAGGAACCATCGTTCTTTCGGGCAAAGAGAATTGGTGCATGCCATGGGGATTTGCTAGGTCTGATGAAACCGTTGTCGAAAAGATCCTTCAATTGCTCCTTCAACTACTTTAGTTCAACTGGAGTCGTTCTATAAGGAGTATAGATATAGGCTGCATATCGGTAACAAGGTCAATACAAAAATCGATCTCCCGCTCGGGAGGAATTCCTGGTAAATCATCCGGAAACACTTCGGGATATTCACACACTACAGGAACTGACTGGATAGTTGGGGTCTTGGATGTAGCATCCTTAACCCTAATTAGATGGTACATGCAACCTTTAGAGATCATCTTTCTATCCTTAAGGTAGGAAATGAAATGACCTACAGGCACAGCTGAACTACCCTTCCACTCTAGGACTTGCTCACATGGAAACTGGAACTCTACTGCACAGGTTCTACAATTGATTGAGGTATAACATTCATATAGCCAATATATGCCAAAGATAACATCAAAATATATCATTGCTAGCTCTACTAAATCTACTGAGGTGATTTTTGAAGGACTGTGACAGGGCATTTTCTATATACCCGTCAAGCTATAACTGAATCACCGATTGGAGTACAGACTGAGAAGGATTTACTTAAGATTTTGGGACTAACTCCGAAACTACTAGCAACATAGGGTGTCACAAGAGATAAGGTAGCCCATGGATCTAACAATGCATAAACATCAAGATGAAATACTCGTAACATACTAGTGACCACATTGATGAAGGGTGTACTTACGCACTTCATAGACATATTTTGCCCTTACTTTACTATGTTTTGAGAACAAATTATGTGTGTTTGCATGTGCTTATGTTATATATTTTTGAAAATGGCTAACGTACATGATTAGATGCTTTCAGAGCTAAACGTGATGGATTTGGGTGTGTTTGAGACATTTGGAATGAAGTTGAAAAAGAAGGAATGAATTAAGCAAGATTAAGGGCAGAAATAGTGCACTACCACGCTCGTGCGACCAGAAACGCGAGGCGCTAGCACATCAGTGCAACTAGCCGCGCGACGCGGCAACATATTGACGCACTTCCATGCGTGAGGCGTCAAGCCACCAAAGCAACAGCGTGTGCGACGCGGCAGCAGATCCGGCGCTATAGCTGACGCGAGGCGCCCTTCCTACTTGCGTGTTGGCATGTACTAAGAAGCCTTCTCCCAGTGCAATGGGGCGTGCGACGCTACCCAAGTGAGGCGCGTTGGCATAGGCGACGCAGCAAGGGGATTCAAACAGCCAAAAGTTATCTTCTACTTCAACTAGGAAAAGGAGCTTCAAATCCTAAATCAAATGTGTCAAGGAACAAGAAAAGCATAAATCTACTACTATAAATACCCTTTTATTTTTATCTAATAATTAAGTTTTTAGCAAAGTTTGGAAGAAGTTTTTTTAGAAAAGTTATTTTTAGTAAAGTTTTAGAAAAGATTTAGAAGCCACAATTTACAACTTAGATTTGAGAGTTAGAAATACTTTGAAGCAATTGTTCTTCCATATTTTGGCAATATTCAAGTGAGTTTCTTTCTATCATTGATGTGAGTATTAATTTATTGCTTTTGTCTATGAATGCTACTAATTTATTTATAATTATGAGAGGCTAAAACCTCCACAACTAGAGTTGTGAGAACCATGGTGAATTAACAAACTAGGGTTTACACGAAGTGATTCTAAACCAATACTAAACACTTGTATTGTATTCTCTTGATGCTTAAACGTTTCTTAACGGTGAGCAACGTTGGGACATGCCCGAATTCATTACTTGCTTGAGCCTAGAGAGGTAGAGATTAGGAAAAGAGAATTACAACAAAGCCTTGATCTTGATGATCATTGTATTAACTTGAGTTGTGGTCATAGGATAGTTAAATTTGGAACAAATTGATAACAGTTAAATTGAAATCGCTCACAAGACCTCACCTAATAATTGAGCATAGTCATCCAATAGGGACGAACCAGTCGTTTGGATGAACCCTGGTTATCATTTCTACAAGTAAAATATTGAGATAGATCACTAGTGTAAAACCAGAAGTAATTATGGATCCATGGGGAACACTTTACCCTAGTTAATTGCATTAATTTAGAATCAACGTTCAATTAATCAACAATAATACTTGTTAATTTTAC
>JACEIK010000031.1:146546-187128 GCA_018107945.1 Datura stramonium | reverse complement strand
CTAACAAACTATATATATAGACATTAATATGTACATGCTTAAAATAAATTTAGCAATTATATGCCTACATTTTAAACATTCTAGTTTGACTACTCCGGTAACTGACAAATTATGAAAACATGATCAGTACATAATATAAATAAAAAAATAACTTTACACATGTATACGTCATGAACATTCTAGTTCAGTCACTTCGATGACTAACAAACTATATAAATATATACATTCATAAAGTCAACATAAAAATAATGTATGTGTAAATATTGAACATTCTAATTTAATCATTTGATAGATCAAGAAACTATAAGTTTAAAACACATACATCAGCTAGCACTTTTTATTGTTGCACTCCGTGAGAACTAAGTCACAGTCAACGCATTATGTTGGAGTTACGTGCAATTATCAAAGTTTATGCATTCTAGAAAATTTAGGAATGAAAAACTTTAGCTAGTTAATAAATTATAAGGCAAACTTAATTGAACAATATTTTGTTTCAAGACATATACATATTTAATGAGCCTTGAATAAAGAAATCGGTATATTCCGTGTAAAAGCACTTTACCATTTGTAGCTTAATCACTCAAAATATAAATCATAAATATAACCCAAAGATTTACTATCATGTTTCAGATATGTGATTAGATGCCTGGCGAAGTTAAAAGGGTTTATTTTTGGATAAAATGCAGCTTCCTGGTGTCAGAAAGAAATTGTTAGGATTTATATTTCGTCATCACTTCCAGAAAGAGTTAGTTATCAAAGCTTGCTGAGTATACATATTTTCCATACTCACTTTATACTTGTTGCATCTTTTTGTGTGCAGGGACTGAACCTGGCACTAGAGGTACTCGAGTTTCTACATGGCTCGAGATTATTGCGGTTATAGTTTAGGGTGAACGACTTTCTCTTAGGTAGCACTAAATTCTAGAGACTTCTTCTTTTATTTTATGTCTTATTTCATTCTAGACAGTGGTTTTAGTTTTTTCATTAACTTATTTGGCACTTGTTTATGCTTTAATACTCCGGTACTTCAGGACACTTTGGCACATATGCTCAGTTTCTTGTAAGGGATGTCTCAGGTCAATATTCTGCCTAGAATGTCCGATGGTTCTCAAATAGGGTGGGAGGACAAACTTTCAATCAGCATACAACTACAGATCTTCAATTTTCGTTGGGCCAGCCAGCCATAGCCGTAACTCCTAAAATCGGGAGGTATGCCTTTGTAAGGCATTTCTACTCCCCTAGTTTCTAGGCCTATCATGACATATGAGGAGCAAAGAATATCCAAGATGTTCAAGAAGATGGATTGTCATAGTTCAAAGGTGGACATAGAAATCGAGGGTGCTTTCGAGTTCATTATTAGTTATCATGAGAGGTTGCACAATTTGTGATTGTTGAAGTCCTATGAAGTTGACTGTACTGATTTTTAGTTGATCGAGTCGGCCAAGAAATAGTGGAGAGCTTATATTGAGACTAGACCAGTTGGGTCTCATCCATTGACTTAGGAGCAGTTCACTCAGATTTTCTTTGAGAAGTTGTTCCCCGTAGCATGCAGGAAGCGAGGAGGAATCAATTTGAGAATCTAACTTAGGATGACATTTTTGTGATCGTGTTTCATACCTTATCTCGGCATGTTTTCATGATTGTGCCCAATGAGACCGAGACGATTCAACGGTTTGTAGAAAGATTGATCTATCTAATTCGAGTGGTAGCTTTTCATATCGCATCTGCTAGAGGAACTTTTCATAAAATATGTGATGCGGCTAAGGATGTCGATTACATGCAGCGTTAGGAGTTTGGCGATATTAGGTACAAGAGGTCCCATACTTCTGGTGGTTATAGTGGCACCTCATCGGAGGTAAGGGGTTTCTATGAAGAGTTTCCGACAACCTTTTGGTAGTGTAATGCCCCCGAAACTCAAAATCTAAATCCGAGACTTGAATTAGAAAATCTGGAAAAGCTGTAAGAAATGCTACAGGACGACTCACCTAATGAGTCGTTATGAGATCCAACGACTCGTTAGGTTAGTCGTGAGAAGAAGGAGTAAGTATTGAAAATGAGAAGCAGCGCACCCAACGAGAGACTTCATGAGTCGTTGTCACTGACCACGACCCGTTAAGTCACTCGTGGTCAGGCCTGGGTCGAGGAATTTTTAAGTTGGTCAGTGTACTTGATGGGTGAGAACAACGAGTCGTTATCACCTGTAATGACTTGTTACATCCCCAGTTGCCAGCCCTAATTAGTTTTTAGCCAGTGCACCTAACGAGTGTCACAACGAGTCGTCGTCAGTGGTAATGACTCGTTAGGTGACTCGTTACCAAGCTTAGCATTTAATCTTCAGAAGTGTGACAGTGTGATCCATGATTGGTGACCACGAGTCGTGGAGTGACCACGACTCGTTAGGTCCCTCATGGTGACCTACTGGGGAGCCTAGGCAATGTACCTGACGGGAGTGACCACGAGTTGTGGTCAGCAACCACGACCCGTTAGGGTCACTTGGTAGTTTTTCCCAATGGATTTTCTAAGGGCTATCTAGTAATTTCCTACTCTCCTAAGCTTTAAACTACATCATTTTGGACATAATTTGAGACTTATTAAGGGGTTTGAACGGTTCCTCCCCTCATTCCCACGTTCATTCTCTGAAAGTTATCAAAGAGTTCTTCCAGAAAACTCACAAGCAAGACTAGGGCTTCTCATCTATTACAGCAGTTCAAGCTTCTTCTCTAGGAGATTTTAGTCAGGCATGTGGGAATTCAACAAGGAAATTGTTCTTCCCTTGTGTCCTCCAAAATCTTTCATAATTTTTCTATAAGTTTTAGCCCTGAGTTTTCGAATATGAATGAATTACACGTTATTCTTCGTTAATTCCACCTGGAATAATATCCATGTTGATTGTTCATATTATCTTCATTAGTTCCTAACTAAATTGCGAGTGTTGGTAAAAAAGTGAATTGAAGCCCTAGATTTCTGTATGATGATTAATTGATTGTTATTACCAATTTAGTGAATGAAGTATGATTTGGAATAAAAATTCCTCGTAATCCTTATTATATATGATGAGCAAACATTCCATTGATAAGAATGATTTTAGCCTTGTCGGATGAGATTTCTTTAATTGTTGAGATTTTGCTATATTATGGAATTCATGTGTCGTTGGAATGAGTTGAGTTCTCTATTAGCTGCTTAGTCACTCAGTTTAGTAGAACATAGAACTTCTTCAGAACTATTCAGAAATTGTCAACTGATCAGTTTGACTCCAGTCTTTTTTCGAGGTGTCAGTGGTGCCTCCTAGTTATCAGAATCAGACTCAGAATCTAGTTTTTGGTCCATTAGGCAGTCATGACATTTTAGATATATAGCTCTGACCAGTCCTAGGATCCCAGTTCAGTTTACAATTTGTTCTTAAACGGTAACGATGCTTCTAGATAAGCAGCTCTGACCAGTCTATAACCCAGTTTCAGAATTGGTTCGATAAGATTCTCAGGGTACTTTCAGTTATATGTCCCTGACTAGTCTTGGGCCCCAGTTTTGAGCAATCAGCTTAGCAATTCAGTATAGGTTTTCAGTGGGAGTAGGACTTAGCACCGAGCGGGCTGGGGTTTTAGCACACCCAGGTTCCCAAAACTACATTGTCAGCGTACGTTACAGTATTACTTGTCCTGATTGGCCCCAGACTTTTGTGATCACCCCGTTCATGCTTTTATACCCTGGCAAGGTATATTAGGTCCTACCGGTGGGGTGTATACATCGGACTCCACGTCTAGCTCACGTGGTAATATGTTGGTTATAGACTCTCCCGCTAATCAGTCCATTCCAGTTCAGTTTACTTCCAATTCTATCAGTTTGACTCAGTTCAGTACAATATCTCAAACTCAAAACTTTCAGACTTAGGATTTGCCTTGACCATCAGACAGGGTCATTTTGACCACCTTAGTTTACTTCAGTAGTACAGTTCAATTTATTTATTGGTCATTGCATGTCATATCAGTTCAGACATTATATTCAGTTACGTTCTTCCCACTTACTCAATACATTCAAAATACTGACGCATACTTTTATGTTGTATCGTTTCATGATACAGCTGGAGGTTCTCAGACTCAGTATCGTTAGCCGTTGCGATCCAGATCCTCCTCTGTCACAGTTGAAGTGTGAGTCTTCATCATTCGAGGGCCTTATTCCATTTCCTTTCAGTTGATTTATTATTTTTAGTTAGATTTAGAGTTATCTGGGGGCTTGTCCCAGCAACTCATCAGCTAGAAGGCTTTCAAACACAAAATTAATTTCAAGCTTCAAATGATATAAATTTTATGTTTTCTCCTAGTTTTATTTTCTTAAATGCTCTTATGCCATGATTTCAAAGCTTCCGCTATACATTTTTTTCTTAGATTACCAATGTAAGATAGACCAGTGGTTGACTTGGGTTCACGTGTGACTTCAAGTACCATGCTACACCTAGGGTGTAGGCTCGGGGCGTGACAAACTTGGTATCATAGCACTAGGTTTAGAGTATCCTCGAAAAGTCTGAAAGCCGCATCGAGTAGAGTCCTTTTCATGGGTGTGAAGCGCGCCACACTTATGAATAGGAGGCTACAAGATGTTATTAGGAAAACTCCCTTTTTTCATACTCATTATCGTGCGTTAAAGTTCAATTTTAGAAACGCCCTTCTAACTCATGCTCTGTTTCATTTTAGTGAACTATGCCTCCTAGACGCGATAATGGAAGAAGGGCCAGCAGCGCCAATAGACCTGCCCCACCAGCTCCAACAGCCCTCAAGATGACACAGTGTCCACTGTAAAGTTCAGAGCAGCTATCCAGCTGCACGCTCAAATAGTCACTAATAAGGTGAATCAGCATGTGGTTCCAGTAGCCACAAACGGGTCCACAGAAGCTGCTCGAGTACGGGATTTTACCCGGATGAACCCTCCATATTTTCATGGAACAAAGGTGGGAGAGGACCCACAAGGGTTTGTAGAAGAGATTAGAAAAATCAACCGAATTATGGGTGTCAGTCCCTCTGAGAGTGCCGACTTGGCTACCTACCAGCAAAAAAGGGTAGCTTAAGTCTGGCATGACCAGTGGAAACAAGTGCTGTCAGCGGGAGCAGGACCAGTGGAGTGGGAAGAATTCCACACAGCTTTCTTGGACAAGTTTTTCCCTCGGGAGTCTAAGATGGCAGAGTTTATGAATTTGCGATAGGGCAACAGAACTATGGAGGAGTATGCTCTGGAGTTTACTAGGTTGTCTAAGTATTCTCTAGAGATGGTAGCCGAGCCAAGGGCTCGCATGCTGAAGTTTGTAAATGGAGTATCAAATCTGATCCTCAAGGAGTGCAAGATCGCGATGCTGATTAAGGACATGGACCTTTCTAGCTTGATTGTTTATGCCCATCAAATTGAGGCCGAAAACTGAAGTATATGGAGCAGAAGAACATACGGGCAAGGACTGAACATTCAGATTTCGACCATCAAAGGTCTAGCGGTGGTAGCCGCCCGCAGCCGCAGCAGCAATAGCAGCAGAGGGCCCCATCACCCAGTTCAGCTAGCAACCTAACCTTTCGGTCCCGTCAGGATAGGAGGGGTGGGTCATCTGGCACTCAGTCTCAGACCCATAATACCGAGAATAAGTATCCAGCTTGTCCCAAGTGTGGTAGGAACCACCCAGGAGAATGCCTTCAGGGACGAGAGGGTTATTTTAGGTGTGGACAGCTTGGGAATAGGATCAGGGATTGCCCGTTAGCAGGGCGAAGGAGATCACAATCTACCAACTAATCATCTCCAGTAGGCCAACACATCAAGTACAGATGGCGGTCAGCGCCAAAATCACTTCTATGCTCTATCTTCCCGTCAGGATTAGGAAAGCTCACCTGATGTAGTTACTGGTATGTTACGTCTCTTCCATCTAGATGTGTATGCCCTCTTAGATCTAGGAGGAACTCTTTCGTTCGTGACTCCCTATATAGCAGTCCAGAGATCCTCTCGGAATCATTCTCAATCTCCACCCAGTTGGTAAGTCAGTTGGAGCCAGCTGGGTGTATAGAAACTGTCCAGTCTCAGTCCTGAATAAAATCATCCAGCTGATCTCGTAGAGTTAGACATGGTCAACTTTGACCTTATTCTCGGCATGGATTGGTTACACTCCTACTATGCATTAGTTGATTACAGAACTAGAGTTGTCAAGTTTCAGTTTCCAAATGAACCAGTGTTAGAATGGACGGGCAGCAGTTCAACGCCTAAGGGTAGGTTTATTTCCTACCTTAAGGACTAGAAACTCATCTCCAAGGGATGCATCTATCATCTAGTTCAGGTCAAGGACTCCAACTCTGAGACCCCAACTATCTAGTCAGTCCCTGTGGTCAGCGAGTTCCCAAACATTTTTCCTGAGGATCTTCCTAGAGTTCCCCCTGAATGGGAAATAGACTTCAGAATAGATCCCCTCCCAAACACTCAGCCCATCTCCATCCCTCCTTACAGAATGGCTCCCACTGAGCTTAAGGAGTTGAATCAGCAGTTAAAGGATCTCCTTGACAAGGGTTTTATCAGACCCATCATCTCTTCCTAGGGTGCTCTAGTGCTATTCGTGCGTAAGAAAGATGGTACCCTCAGAATGTGCATAGATTACCGTGTGCATAGATTACCGTAAGCTGAACAAAGTCACAGTCAAGAACAGATATCCCCCACCTAGAATCGATGACCTGTTTGACCAACTTCAGGGAGCAAGTTGTTTCTCCAAAACTGATCTCAGGCCAGGGTACCATCAGTTAAGGGTTAGAGAGTGTGACATACCGAAAACAACATTCAGAACTCGGTATGGTCACTATGAGTTTGTGGTGATGTCCTTTGGGTTAACAAACGCCCCACCAGCCTTCATAGATTTGATGAATACGATATTCAAGAAGTACCTAGATATGTTTGTCATTATATTTATCGACGACATTCTAGTGCACTCCAGAAATGAGGAAGAGCATGCCAATCACCTAAGATTAGCATTACAGACACTCAGGGACTGCCAGGTATTTGCCAAGTTCAGCAAGTGTGAATTTTGGTTAAAGTCTGTGACTTTGTTAGGTCATGTGATCTCGGGTGAAGGAATACAAGTAGACCCTCAAAATATAGCAGCAGTGAAGGATTAGCCCAAACCTACCTCTCCTACTGAAATCAGGAGTTTCCTGGGCTTAGCGGGTTATTACCGACGGTTTGTGGAAGGCTTCTCCTCCATAAAATATCCTCTAACTAAGTTAACACAGAAGAAGGTAAAATTTCAGTGGTTGGACGAGTGTGAGAAGAGTTTCCAGGAGTTGAAAACTCGACTCACTACTGCTCTATTTCTGACCTTGCCAGAAGGAACATATGGATTAGTTGTTTATTGTGACACTTCCAGGATTGGACTCGGTTGCATTCTGATGCAGCAGGCAAAGTGATAGCTTACGCCTCCATACAACTCAAAGTTCATGAGAAGAATTATCCAACTCATGACTTGGAGTTGGCGGTGGTGGTGTTTGCGCTAAAAATATGGAGGCATTACTTATATGGAGCCCAAGTAGATGTATTTATAGATCATAAGAGTCTTCCGTACGTGCTGAGTCAGAAGGATCTAAATCTACGCCAGAGAAGGTGGTTGGAGTTGCTAAAAGACTATGACATGAGTGTACTGTATCACCCGAGCAAAGCTAATGTGGTGGCTGATTCCCTAAGCACACGGTCTATGGGGAGTGTGACTCATATTGAAGAAGACAAAAAGTAGTTAGCAAGGGATGTTCACAGACTAGCCCGGTTAGGGGTGCAGTTGGTGGATTCAACCGAAGGTGGGGTGGTAGTGCATAGTGGGTCGGATTCATCCTTGGTAGCTGAAACTAAGTCCAGACAAGATGAAGATCCAGTTCTACTTAAACTTAAAGAAGCAGTTCTCAGAAAGGAGGTTGAGGCTTTCTCCAAAGGGGAAGATGGTGTGCTCTGTTACCAAAGAAGGTTGTGTGTACCGAATGTTGGTGAGTTGAGACAACAGATACTGGCTGAGGCACAATCCTCGAAATACTCCATTCACCCCGGTGCTACCAAAATGTACCGTGATTTGCGGGATATTTACTGGTGGAACGACATAAAAAGAGACATTGCAAAATTAGTAGCCAAGTGCCCGAACTGCCAGCAAGTCAAGGTGGAGCACCAAAGGCCAGGAGGCATGACCCAGGATATCAGTATACCCACGTGGAAGTGGGAAGAAGTGAATATGGATTTCATCACGGGTCTACCGTGGACTCGTCGGCAGCATGACTCAATCTGGGTGGTAGTAGATCGGATGACTAAGTCAGCTCACTTCCTCTCAGTTAAAACCATAGACTCAGCTGAGGACTATGCCAAACTTTACATCTGAGAGTTAGTCAGACTCCACAGGGTGCCCTTGGCTATTATTTCAGACAGGGCAACGCAATTCACCTCACACTTCTGGAAGTCCTTTCAGAAGGTACTAGGCACTCAGGTCAAACTCAGCACCGCTTTTCACCCGTAGACCGATGGGCAAGCTGATTGGACCATTTAGACCCTAGAAGATATGCTAAGAGCGTGTGCAATTGATTTTAAGGGTAATTGGGATGACCATCTGCCTCTTATCGAGTTTGCGTACAACAACAGCTACCATTCTAGCATTCAAATGGCCCCATTTGAAGCATTGTATGGTAGGAGGTGTAGATCTCCTATAGGATGGTTTGAGGTTGGGGAAGCTACCTTGATAGGGCCAGACTCAGTTCACGAGGAAATGCAGAAAGTTCAGCTCATTCTAGAAAGGTTGAATACAGCTCATAGCCGTCAGAAATCTTATGTCGATGTGCGAAGAAGAGAGTTGGAGTTTGCAGTTAATGACAGGGTATACTTGAAAATTTCGCCCATGAAAGGGGTGATGAGGTTTGGCAAGAAGGGAAAGCTCAGTCCGAGATATGTGGGACCTTATAGAATTTTGAGGCGTATCTGCAATGTAGCCTATGAACTAGAATTACCTTTAGAATTAGCAGTTGTACACCCAGTTTTCCATGTGCCACTTTTGAAGAAGTGCATCGGAGATCCAACCTCAGTTGTTCCATTGGACAGCGTGGGAATGAAGGATAGTCTCTCATATGAGGAGGTACCAGTCCAGACCTTGGCCGTCAGGTTCATAAGTTGAGGAATAAGGAAATAGCTTTAGTTAAGGTCCTATGGAGAAATAAACAAGTTGAGGGAGCTAGGTGGGAGGCCGAAGCAGATATGATAGCCAAATACCACACTTGTTCTCTACCGACTCTGTTGTAGCCTGAAATGTTAGTTTTGCCTTAGGACCTGATCTAGTTGTTGAATTCAATTTATGTGTATAAGTTTCATTTGCGACTTTGGATGTATGTATGAAAAGTAAATTCAGCTCAGTTATGTATTTTGAAATGGAGGTAGTCATTCCAATAATTTTGGAGTCAAATGAGCAGTATTTGGAGATTTTGATTGTTATTCTCTGCTTTCTTGTACATTTTCTAACATTCGAGGACGAATGTTTACAAGGGGGAGATATTGTAATGCCCCGGAAACTCAAAATGTAAATCCGGGACTTAAATCAGAAAATCTGGAAAAGCTGCAAAAATGCTATAGGACGACTCACCTAACGAGTCGTTATGAGACCCGACGAGTCGTTAGGTCTGTCGTGAGAAAGAGTTAGTATTGAAAATGAGAAGCAGTGCACCCAACGAGAGACTTCAAGTATTGAAAATGATAAGTAGTGCATCCAACGAGAGACTTCACGAATCGTGGTCACTGACCATGACCCGTTAAGTCATCAGGCCTAGGTCGAGGAATTTATAAGTTGGTCAGTGTACTTGATGGGTCGGAACAATGAGTCGTGGTCACCTATAACGACTCGTTACGTCCCCTGTTGGCATCCCTAATCATTTTTTAGCCAGTGCACCTAACGAGTGTCACAATGAGTCGTCGTTAGTGATAACCACTCATTAGGTGACTCTAACCAAGCTTAGCATTTAATCTTTAGAAGTGTGACAGTGTGGTCCACGACTGGTGACCACGAGTCGTGGTCAGTAACCATGACTCGTTAGGTCCCTCATGGTGACCTACTGGGGAGCCTAGGCAGTGTGCCTGACGGGAGTGACCACGAGTCATGGTCAGCCACCACGACCTGTTAGGTCACCAGTTAGGGTCACCTGGCAGTTTTTCCTAGCGGATTTTCTAAGGTCTATCTAGTTTTTTCCTACTCTCCTAAGCTTAAAACTACGTCGTTTTGGATGTAATTTTAGACTTATTAAGGGGTTTGAACGGTTCCTCTCCTCATTCACACGTTCATTCTCTGAAAGTTATCGAAGAGTTCTTCCGGAAAACTCACAAGCAAGACTAGGGCTTCTCATCTATTGTAGCAGTTCAAGCTTCTTCTCTGGGAGATTTTAGTCAGGTCTGTGGGAATTCAACAAGGGAATTTTTCTTCCCTTGTGTCCCCCAAAATCTTCCCATAATTTTTCTATCAGTTTTAGCCCTGAGTTTTCGAATACAAATGAATTACACGTTATTCTTCGTTAATTCCACTTGGAATAATATCCATGTTGATTGTTCATATTATCTTTATCAGCTCCTAACTAAATTGGAGTGTTGGTACAAAAGTGAATTGAAGCCCTAGATTTTTGTATGATGATTAATTGATTGTTATTACCAATTTAGTGAATGAAGTATGATTTGGACTAAAAATTCCTTGTAATCCTCATTATATATGATGAGCAAACATTCCATTGATAAGAATGATTTTAGACTTGTCGGATGAGATTTCTTTAATTGTTGAAATTTTGCTATATTATGAAATTCCCGTGTTGTTGGAATGAGTTGAGTTCTCTATTAGCTGCTTAGTAACTCAGTTTAGTAGAACGTAGAACCTTTTCAGAACTATTAAAAAATTGTCAACTGATCAGTTTGACTCCAGACTTTTCCCGAGGTGTCAGTGGTGCCTTCCAGTTATCAGAATCAAACTCAGAATCTAGTTTTTGGTCCATTAGGCGATCATGACATTTTAGATATATAGCTCTGACCAGCCCCAGGACCCGAATTCAGTTTACAGTTTGTTCTTAGACGGTTACGACGCTTCTAGATAAGCAGCTCTGACCAGTATAGAACCCAATTTCAAAATCTAGTCTGATAAGACTCTTAGGGTACTTTTAGTTATATGTCCCTGGCTAGTCTTGGGCCCCAGTTTTGAGCTATCAGCTTAGCAGTTCAGTGTAGGTTTCCAGTGGGAGTAGGACTTGATACCGAGAGTACCGGGGTTCCAACGCACCCAGGTTCCCAGAACTACATTGCCATCATAGGTTACAGTATTACTTGGCCTGATTGGCCCCAGACTTTTGTAATCACCCAGTTCATGCCTTTATACCCAGGCAAGGTATATTGGGTCCTACTTGTGGGGTGTATACATCGGACTCCACGTCTAGCTCACATGGTAATATGTCGGTTATAGACTCTCCCACTAATTAGTCCAGTCCAGTTCAGTTTAGTTTCAGTTTTATCAGTTTGACTCAGTTCAGTACAGTATCTCAAACTTAGAACTTTTAAACTTAGGACTTGCCTTGACCACCAGACAGGGTCATTTTGACCACCTCAGTTTACTTCAGTAGTACAATTCAGTTTATTTATTGGTTATTGAATGTCATATCAGTTCAGACATTATATTCAGTTACGTTCTTCCCACTTACTCAATACATTCAAAATATTGACGCATACTTTTATGTTGTATCGTTTCATGATACAACTGCAGATTTCCAAACTCAGCATCGTTAGCCATTGTCATCCAGATCCTCCTCTGCCGCAGTTGAAGTGTGAGTCCTCATCATTCGAGGACCTTATTTAATTTTCTTTCAGTTGATTTATTATTTTTAGTTAGATTAAGAGTTAGTTAGGGACTTGTACTAGCAACTCATCATCTAGAAGGCTTTCAGACACAGAGTTAATTTCAGACTTCAGATGATATAAATTTTATGTTTTCTCCTAGTTTTATTTTCTTAAATGCTCTTATGCTATGATTTCAAAGCTTCCGCTATGCATGTTTTGCTTAGAATACCAGGGTGTGATAGATCAGGGGTTGACTTGGGGTCACTTGTAACTTCAAGTACCGTGCTACGCCTAGGGTGTAGGCTCAGGGCGTGACAGGTAGACCGATTCAGGCATCTATTTAATCATCAATCAACGAGGCCCATATTAAACTTCTTAAAGTTCATCAAACTTTGATGCTCAAAAATGGTGAATTATTCTTTCCAACTCCAAACAATTTGAAATCTTGGATTTAAACTCAAGTAACACTAGGGAATGCATATCTAGTGTCAAAAACAACAACAAAAACATGAATCAAAGTGAATTTTTGAAATTTTGATGAATTTTTTTATTTTTTCAAAACCAAGACTAGATTTGTGGGAACAAATCTATTTCAAGATCTGATACTAATTGATACAATATCAAATACGTGGAAATTTAAACCCTAAAACTAAGAACAATAAATAAAGATAAAGGATAGAAAGCAAGACGTACACAAGATGGGAATTTATTGGCAACTAAAGCTATAGAAAACTAAAACCTCCAATTAATGAAATCAACTAGCACCTATACTATAAGATGAACTCTCAAGAGGAATGTTTTCTTCCTGCAAGCAATCTATCAAGAATTATCAAGCGACAATGTCCTTAGCCCTAACTCTCTTAAGAGTATCAATTTTCAAGTGAACATTCATATATCCCAAAATAATCTAAATCTAAAGGAGTTGTTATCCACTCTTTATAGCCTACTCTAACTATTACATAAATACCCTTAATGAAATACGGGTCTTCTTAATTTACTTAAGCATGATGGCTTGTGACTTTAAGACTAGTCACTTTTCGCATGAGTAGCCTCTTTCTCAATGCCTGAAGTAGTCTTCCAAGTGGAGTCTTGTACTTCTATTTTAACATGTTTTTAGCTTCAAGGCATCAATATAAGCATCCTCTAAGTATCCAAAGTAATGGTTTGATGAAAAGCCCTTGAACTCCACTTTGAAAGATCTTGATGAAACTTGATTTGCATCACGAGGTGACATCACCCTAATATCATTCTCCACAAACCCCCAACCTTTGAGTCAAGTTGGCTAGCACATTCATTAATTCATCTATCTTGGCTACGAGATTAGGAGACTGTACTTGTCTTCCGTCAATATGGTGACTATGAAAAGACAGTCAATAAAACAAACAAACAAGTTAGTAGTTAGAAAACAACCTCACAAGTTGCTCGAGTTTACACACCTTTGAGTGACTTCACAATTGGTTCAATCGATGTTGAAACTTATTAAAGTCGGCTATAGACAAGGTGCAAAATTGCTACTATTGGTTAGAATAGATTCTTGTTGGTAGAACAATGGACGACTCAATAAATTCTAACAGACTTGAGCCAAGAAAATTAATGACAAAAATAAAATGAAAAAAGTTCAAGAAAGAATTGGGATGAAAGAAAATCAGACTCAAAGAACTTGATAATATTTAGTAGAGTAATTACTAATTATAATCAAGTTATGAAGTAATACGTAGGAAGAGATCGATAAGAAATCAATGGACCAAGATTCATACCAAGTAAATCATGTTTGAAATTGTTGAAATCATTCAAGGGATGAAAATTTGTGAGAACGAACTACGGTTATTCGCCTGTCCCTGGAGTTAGTAGGAATGAACCCAGTTCATTGGAACAACCTGGGTTGGCCTTGGGAGTTCATTTGAACGAACCCAGTTTGTTGGAACGAACTAGGGCTGGCCATGGGAGAGTTGTGAGAATGAACTACATTCATTGGAATTAACTTGGACAAGATCCTTCCAGCAGTAGTTTATGGGAACTAACAATGATCAATCTTCTAACAAATCTCACTACCTATACATACAAAAAAGTTCGTGGGAACGAACTGGGAGCGCGAAAATTGCCGAAAATGCGAAGTTTTAAACATCCTTAGCCCACCTTACTTACTATCACTCCTTTTGGGTCCAAAAATACCTTTTCTCACTTTTTCAATCGGGGTTTTGGATCAAATGTACAATTTTTGCTTCTTCTTTCCCAATAAATTATGAGGATCTTCAAGAACACTTGAAGATTCACATTTTCAAATTCTTCAATTCTTCTCGAAATCGCCTCAAATTTTAGGAGTAAATATCCCTCGAGCTAGAGAAAAATTCTCAATACTTTGTAATCTCGAATTTAACCTCAATCACCAAGACTCTTCTTCAAGCTTATCAAATTCTTCAAATTTTCAAGTTCTTCAATGGTGGATCTTTCTTTTCAACTTTAAATGACTTGAAACCTGGAATTTAGACTCAAACACATTAGAGAACACAAATCTAGTATAAAAAATAACAGCTAAAATACGAAACAAAGGGAAAAATTTTGGATTTTTTAAAGAATTTTTTTTGGGTAAAAACAAGACTATATTTGTGAGAACAAATCTATTTCAAGCTCTAATACCAATTAATACAATATCTAGTGCGAAAAATAGAAACCTTAAGCTAAAAATAAAGATGATGAAGATAAAGAACAGAAAACAAGACACAAGAAAGGAAATTAATTGACAATCATGATAAGATTACCAAAAACTTCAATTGATTGGAACCTTGAACCTAACAAGCACCTATACCATGAAGTAGACCTCAAGGGAATTGTATTCACCTTGCAACCCATCTATTAAACAAGAGCCAACATAAGCTTCACCAAGCTCTGTTTTTCTCGAGAGAAAACCACTTCAATATTCATCAAAACTTAAGTCTAAATGAGGGAAGCTCATCTATTTTTAGTCTAGGCTATTTATTACAAAAAGTAACACAAAAGTTGTTATTTTTGTAAATTTCAAGGCTAACCATAGTTTACAAACTAGACTTCCCTTCCTTCTTTTCAAGCAATCATCAAATCTTGAAACCCCTTGCTTAGCATCAAAGTATGCTTAAGAACCTCTACTTCATGAATACTTTTAGAGCTTTAACTCTCGAGTTTGACTCTTTGTGAATGACCTTGATGCAACTTGTCTTTGCATTAATAGCAAATGAAGGAAATTTTTTGCTACAATTTTATTCCTCGTGACAAAAAAGTATAAAATCTTAGTATGAACTTTGAATTTGTAGATGAACATAAACTCTATAATTGCCACTAGGGCTGTACAAAGAAAACTGATAAACCACATCAAACCGAAAAACAAACTCGACTAGTGGTTTGGTTTGATTTGATTCGGTATTGAAAAAAAAAACTCGATCATAATTAGTTTGATCTTAACTAAAAAAAGTCAAACTGAAAAAAACTAACCTTACATTACATGCATATAACTTATATAAATATTTATATAATTTATAGATACTTCTTAAATCTTTTTATAATTATTTGTCTTTTTAATATATTATTTCGAGCGAACACGTTTTGAATGAGCGATAAATTTTATAGCTCCTTAAATGCATGTTATTAACTCAAATGAAGCCCAAATCGAACTAAATCCATACTAATGTCAACAAAAGTAATGATTTCAATACTAGGAATGACAATAATATTAGATATCTATTCTATAATTTTGCATTAGTTAATTTACACAGTCAAAACATATAACTTAATTTTTTTTTAATGCTAGTTATGTAACTAATACTTATTAATCATACTCAATTTTGACATGACTTAGTACTTTAGAGTATAATCATTTTACTATGGTTTATAAATTAATATATTTGTGTATGTGATTTCATTATCTTTTTGTTTGAATATTTTACTACAATGGCATCTCTCATCTCATATTTTGAGATGAAATTTTTGATTTAAGAAACATCTTAGATAGTTGTATGTAACTAGAATTAAAGATATATTTAAAGTATAAGTTATATGTGTTGTATGAGGATATTATCGGGAAAAAAAAGGTGAAAAAATTTTGAAAGTCGAAAAACCCATCAAAACTCAAGGTTGGGTGGTTTGGTTTGATTAATAGATTTAAAAATACGATACAATTGATTTGATTTGGTATTTTAAAACCCGAGTCAAAGCGGAATTGTGTACACTCCTAATTGCCACGTATTAAAACATCACTATGAATTTTACTTTTCGCCAGCAAATGATATTACACAAATTTTTTATAATTATTTGATGTATATGTATTGTATGTTAAGAAGTACGGGTTATATATTATTGACCATAGGTGGGGCAAAACATGTCTGAAAGGGAAAAGTGAAGAGTATGCGAAGTTCATAAGAAAGGATCAATTTTAAAATATCATATTTCTTAATTTATAATAAGTTATAAGTCCTACAGCTTATTCAGCTAAAAATATTTGATCAGGTTTCGGGACATCAAACGCTCGTCAATCGAAGTTCGGAGTAAAGTTATGGTCATTTCTTGGGCACTATCAAGCGATGACGTAGGCACCGCCTTAGTGCCTCCACCTCTATTTATTTAAGTTATTTGATGCCCAAATCATTTCATCCCTATCCAACTTTGAGCTGCCTGCTTAGGGGGCATTTCTATCTGTATTTTGACCAAAGACTAAGGTAAATCAGGCAACAAACCTTCACCAAACTGCAAAGGAAAAGTTGAGCCATGACACTAGAAGTTTCCTAAGGATCGATTCCCCCGGCTTGTTTTTGTTGAAGTTAGTATTTGAGATGCTGTATTGGAGCTCGTGCAGGAAGAAGAGGAGAAACTTTACTCTATATTGTCTAAGTTATCTTTCAAGAAAAGGTAAACAATTTCCTCCTTGAATTTATATGTTTGAAAGTGAAACTTGGAAACTTGTGATCACTTGTGAGTTGTTGTTCTTCTTGTATGTGTGTTGTTCTTTTGCATTTTGGCAGCATAGCTTCATTTTGAATAGCTAGCATAGGGTGAATCCATATTGACAAGGATTAGACACAAGATAAAAGTAAATGTTCCTACTTTCTTTATCCGCTCAAATTTGCAAGTGAAAGTAAGGAAATGAAATAAAGTCGATATGCGTTTTACACATGATATTTGAGTGAGGTTGTTGCCCATTTTTGAGGTTTTTTTACAGCAATATGGGTGCTGAAGTTTAGCTAAAGGTTGGAAGGAATACACCTCATCTTTGTGGTAGCTAAACACCAAGATCAACAAGTGAAACTCCCTTGAACTCCCTCAAGTTTGAGTACCTAAAGTATGTAGAATTACAGAAAATTATTTTGTGATGTGGCTTGTTTTAGGACATGCATTATGTTTGGAAACTTGGCATAAATCCCCATTTCATGAAATTTGTAAGTAAGGAAATTGAAGGTGTCGGAGTTGCTAGAAAGTGGAAGAATTGGCTAAAGAGACCTGACAAAGGGAGGGGTTGAAAGGCATCTATTCTTGTTTCTTAAGCCTGAAATCTTGTTGAAAGGGTCAATGTCCCTATGTTTTGGACTCTATTGAGGCTTATATGATTCTGCCCAAATTGTTAACAATACTAATAGAAATCTTAAAGAGTTGAGCATTGTTTGAAGTGAATGAATGAAAAGTGAAAGGCATATGGCTTACAATTATTGTCGTAGTGGGTGTTGGTTCCTTATGTCATATTATAAATGTAGTGTAAAATGTGTTTAAAAATTCTGGTAACTAAGTGGAAATTGGTAAAAGGGCAAGAGCAATAGCATTACCCGTAGACAACGCTAGAAGCTTGACTTTAAGCTAAACAAGAGTAAAGGAGGGTGATGAAATGGAAATTCCTTATGATAGTTTTGCACCCTCTTATGCACATGTTTTAAGGTATATAAAGATTCAAAGAAACTTTTCGATTTCTTTCCTTAGTTAACCGGTTAGTTAACAGGTTTTTGAATCAGCGATATGTTGAACTTGAAAAAATAAAATTTGTATATATGTATGGAAGCTAATCAAATGTAAGGTTGAGGCATTAATAACGAAGAGAAGATAAAGTGAATACTAGACACTTTAAGATAATAAGTAAATCATGTATTTTGGGTCTATAAATGATTTCAATGGCCTTCAAACGATAATTAGTATAATCAAGATATGACATAAGGAATAAGGTTGTTAACTAGTAATAAGGTAGAAATGCATATAGAGTTTAATGAAACGAGTTAACACGAAAGTAAAGGTTCGAGTGTAGAATGATATATTATAGTTAATCACGAAATTCAAAGTGAGTAAGATCACCTAGAGTTAAAAGATGTTAGCATAAGATAGTAAGATTTATAATGGTGAACTAGTTAAGTAAACTAAATGGCCAGCAAGATAAATCCTATGTTCTCGAGACATCTAGTAAAGGAGTTATGAATGAATATCTAAGTACGTTGTGCGGTAAGATGATTTAATGAAAGATTAAGTGGAGACTTTTTATGAATTAGTTAGAATTGAACGTGAACAACAAATTCAGTTAAAGAGAAGTTCTTCGCTATGCTTTTTAGTGATTATGTCCGCTATGCTTTTAAATGATTATGCTAAGGTAATTATTCAAGCTTGTTGAATGATCTTTTAAGTATTAAAATGTTAATCCTAAACACTTCCTAAGCTGCTTATAATGACATTAAGCTTTCTTATGCTCCATCGGTTAGTTGCAAGGTTGTATAAGTTATTTTAATGTTGTCCAAATTACAACTATAGGTCTTTATTTGCCTATAAGGCAGTCCTTATAGAATTTCTTACAAATGTCTAAGCTAAAGAACTCAATATCTCAAATCCATAAGCTATGTCTTCATATTCATAAGTTACTTTGAAACATGTGATATTAATGTAAGAATTTTCATATAATCATATTCCAAGAATCTTGCTAACCACTCAGCCAAGTATTTGAATTTGTAAAAGTATAAGAACTAAGTCTTTATAATCCTTCGGTGAGAAGTCACTTATATATACGGTTTTATATTGTAGAATATAATTCTTCCCGAGTTATACTCAAGTAACACATCTTTATGTTCGGCTCTTATCAAGTTATTATTTGAGTTTCTCAAGTCGAGAAAAAAGTACTTCTCGTATACCACATAGATCAACATCTAAGCAAGTGCAAAATACAGTTTTCTAGCAATCGGGTTAAGTTGAAAACTCAGATTAGATACTCCATGTAAAAGTCCTAGATATGTTTACAGCTTTAGCCTCTCAAATATGACTAGTTATATATTGGCGGCTCTTTTACGTCAGTCGGTCGGTTGTTTCGTGATTTCTGAGAAGGGTTTTATTATTGAGTCACCGGGGTCAAAGGTTTGTGGCTAAGTACTATTATATCACGATCTTACACGGTTATATTGTAATTTACTTATGATTATTTTGTGACTATGACCTACACTTCGATGCTCTTTTCACAGGTGGAATGTATACCTATTTAGCGCACCCCCTCAATGTAGTTATATCGGCGGAATATGTATTCATATGACCTACCCCCGATGCTCTTTCCGGTGGGATGTTTACCCATTTGACCTACCCCGTGCTACTATGTCGGTAGGATATTTACCTCGTAGATGAGACTCTAGTATAGTATTAGTTGGGCATGTTTGGACAGACAAAGCATTGCATGCATAATCATGACTTCATTGATGCATATTATTGTTGTTATGTGACATTTATGTGACTACGGTGCATTGGCACATATATTCGGTCGAGGTTATAATTACGAGTTAGGTTGAGTTTTCCTTACTCTTGTGTCAGTTATCTTGAGTTTGCTCCTATTGTAGTGAGTCGTTGTTCAGATTATCTATGTCCTCTATATGATTATATTTTTGCCTTAGTTATTATATAATTGTTGTCTCACATTTACATTTTCAACCTTATATGCAGTACATTTCGTACTAACATCCTTTCATTTGGGGACTGCGTTTGTCTTTGTGTGGAGTTAGGTAGAGGTCGGGATTGTTAATTGCAGTAGCGGTTCATGAGATCAGCAAATGTGTTGGTATGCTCCTTTCTTCCTGGAGCTAGGTCCTAGTTATTCGGCTTGAGTATTGAGTTATAGTTATTATGGGTAGGTCGGAGCCTGTTTTGACCATCGGTTTGATTAATTCTTTGAGGATTTGTGGACTTAGCATGTACAGTATTATTTAGATTGTGTATAATCGACATTTTTGTTGCTTATACGATGTAATTGAGACCTTATGTATCCAGTGGTTTATTCTAGTTGACCATGACATGTGGCTTGGACGGCTTAAGGATTACAGTTATAGGCAAGTATAGTCGGCTCCCTGTTTAGTTAGGTATTAGGGAGCAGTCGTGCCCTCCACCCCAATTTTGGTACATGACATGAAAAAACTCTTTTGCACTACAATTATATGTATTTCATGGTTAAAGATATGCATTCTTAGCTACAATATAAGTATGTTTGTGGAAAATACTTTTTAAAAACAAAATGGCAGAGGGGCACTAATTATTAATCAAAAATAAATCAAGACAAACATCACCACGGGCCCGATCCGAGTCACGGCAAAACCCAGGACATAAGTACCAAAGAAAAGGAAAGACTATTGTTCTTCTTCTATAACCCTCAGGACCAATCAGTCAAAGCCTCTTCTTCAACGAAGCTCTTCCTCAGAAACCAAATGGCCACTGCTTGTAGTTCGGGTAAAAGTTCCCGATGCCTCTCCTTTCAACCATTGACTAGCGTTCTGCAGCGAGCAAGACTTCTTCAATCACGCTACCACGGTAACAACAACAATCCTACTAATCAAATTGACTCCGTTCCATGATTAAAATCTCTTGACTTAACTAATAGATTTAACTTCTATACCACACATTAGATAGAAGCACGGTAAAACTTAATCAAGGCGAGCACTTCACGCAACATAGAGATGAGTCACTTCACACTAACTTGAAGAAATTGAACACAACACTCTTTCACCTCTTATTTCCCAAACTAGTGACCTGTGACCTATCTTTGTAGGAACAGAACAAATCTACTAATCATACTTTGAGTTTAGTTCCTTGACCTAAATTCATTTACGGACACCTCAAGCTCTCACCGGGTGCAATGGTTAGAGTCAAAACAGACATTGTTCACGACATCCTAACTCTTCGTATGAATCCAGTTACTTTTAAAACCTCCTAAACTGAATTAAGAACTGCGAAAATTGATAAAAACACGAAATGAATTGTTAATAAGAACTTCTAATGTAAGGAATCTGGGATTTATCAGAATTAATAATCCTTCTTCCATCACTTGGCATGTCACGCCCCGTAGCAGGGGTATGGTAGAACACAGTGCTCTACTAGGACTTTGAAGCGCTAGACTATCGAGCCTAAGCACTTACGGTGCTGGCTGGCTCTAACTCGATTCACGGAATCATCGGGCTATATAAGAGTTTGTAAATATGCCGTAGCATATCCTTGAGTGGCCGAATAGTGTGTTGCTTTGTCCATCCATGCATGGGTGGAATCTTTGTACTCAAATTGTCTAGTTCCCAAACCTCTACGGAAATGACTTGCCAAAATCTAGCTGTAAATTGTGCTCCACATACCGTCGGAGATAATAGATCTTGGAACACCATGTAATCTAACTATTTCTCGATATACAATTCGGCATACTCTTCGGCCGAGAGAAAGTGGCTTTCTTTGGCGGGAAATGGGTTGATTTCGTCGATCTGTCAACAATTACCCAAAATTGAATCATGTCTATGCAGTGCGGGTAATCACGCTACAAAATCCATGTTTACTTCCCACTTCCAAAAGAGGCACGGCTATGTACGAGTCAATCCGCACGGTTTGCAGTGTGTTTTGCTGGCAGTTGGATGCTGGGCTACAAATTCTGTTATTCCACTATTCATACACATCACGGTAGATTTCTTTGATATCGTGGTACATCTTCGTCGGGCACAGGTGGAGAGAATAAGCGGCGTAATGTACCTCCCACTCATGTCTGGCGGCGAAGCCACTAAGATATACGGAACACAAAGGCGACCTTTACATCACAACACTTCATCCTCATAACCTAAAAATCTGGTGCTTTCCCTTGGCCGAACTACGTCTTTAAATTTGAACCGGTCGGGATCTTCATCTGTGTTCCTTTACCTCCACAACTAATGACGACACAACGGTGTTACGAATTACCGCTGTTGTTGTCCTCTGTTTACGCCAAGCGGAGCAGCTAAGCTTGCTAATTGGTGTATTTCTCTAATTAAACTCACATTTGCTCGGGAACAAATGCTAAACTCCTATAGATTTGCGAGTGAGGGCATACCTTTCACTATGTTGCCTTCTAGGATAGTGGAGATATTCCACGTCATAATCCTTCATGCTCCAACTTGTGAGGTACAATGCAAATTCAAATCCTCACAGTGAAGATATGCGCAGGCTCTTATGGTCAGAGTGAAAATATTCACATGGACGCCATACGGGTATCTCCATATCTTTAGGGCGTGGTCACGCGGCTAGTTCCGGGTCATGGAGTAAGATAATTCTTTTCGTGTTTCTCGATTGTTTGGGCGTAAGCAATTACTTTACCACGCTACATCAACACGCACCCTAACTTGACACTAGATGCGTGCCAATATCTTTATAACCTTAAGCGACGCTAACAACTGGGGGCCGAGGGAGGGAATTGTCACGTGGCACCCCAATTCTTGGAAACTCTACTCACATGCCTCTGTCCACTTAAACTGCGCTTTGCGTCGGCTTAATCGAAGTCGCTATGGTGGACAATCCTTTAACAAATCTTCTATAATTGCCACCTTTAATCCCGGAAAAGCTGCGGTCTTCGGTCGGAGTGGTAGGTTTTGGCCATGTTTTGGTTGCTTCTATTTTATAACGTGTCTACTGTGTATACCGACATCCGACACAATATGTCCCAAGAAATCCTCTTGAGTTCGGCCCGAGGTACATTTAGAGAACTTGGCATACAGGCGCGGTCCTGAGAATGCAAGCCTTTGTCAAGTAAATGATCCACAGTGGTCTTCCTGCGAGGAAGTATACCGGGAATGTAGTCAATGAACACTATCACGACGGAGTCCAGTCTTGATTACGAAGATCTTTGTGCTCCAGTCCATGAATCTTTGCTTGGGGAGCATTCGTCGGCCAAAAGACATAACTAGGAATTCAAGTGGTCGTATGGTCTGTTTGTCTTTGGAATCGTCGCTGCGAACTAAAACACGATGGTATCAGGACCTCTTTTTAAATCAATCTTAGAGAAATATTTGTCCCTATAAGCGATCAAACAAATCAATACGATACCGGGAAGCGGATACTTATTCTTAAGCTGTAACCTTATTCGAGTGCCATTAATCTATACACATGCGGAGCGAACCATCCTTCTTTCTCACAAAATAGAGTGGCTACCCCAAGGTGAAGTACTCGGCCTAATAAATCCTTATCCTAACGGATCTTTATTGCTCCTTTAATTCCCGAGTTTAGCGGGAGCCATACGATACGAGGAGGGAATTGATATGGGTTGATTGCTGGTAGCAAATCAATTACAAAATCTATTTCTCTCTCTGAGGAAGACCCGGAGTAAACCATGGAAATAATTAACCGGAACAACTTTGGAGAGTGGGCTCTACACGGCAATCACGGACTCGACTAGGTGGTAAAAATCACGTCCCTTAGCTATCAACTTCCCTACCTGAAGGTAGAAATAAACCTACCTTTTGGTGTATTTAATCTTTGCCCTTCCCACTCTCATCTTGCCTCCCCTTGGAAAGTGGAATTGGACCGTCTTGGTCCAACATTCTACGTTGGCATAGCATAAGCGCAAACCCGATCATTACCACGTAATGGCATCAAAATCAATCATCTCTAGTTCTACCGGATCTACGTGGTCGACAATAAGCAGCCTCTTGTACACCTCGATAAATCACACTTCAACTATAATGGAGTCACTTAGACGGGTGTAGATCTTGAAGAACAGCTGAGAACAGTGCAGTGCAACAACTGAACTTAGAGGCCACAAATGGGGTAACGTGGGACAAAGTAGACCACTGGATCAATCAATCTAAATAGGGTATGAGCAAATAGTCATCATACTGTTACCACATCTGGAGACGCGTCTGAGTCACGCGCCATAGTAGTGCATAGGTACGGCTTGGGCCGTGCACAGACTAGAGGCTCTGATCTGCCCTCGGCCTCACCTCACGGAACTTGAGGGTCTATGCCCTGCCAGAGGCTGCTTGGAGCTCAGCGGCCTGTTGATGCCGCTGTCCTGTCTATCTCATTTACCTTTTCCCCCAGTAGGGCAGTCTTTCATCACGTGCCCTTCTTGCCCGCATATGTAACACTCTGTGGAGCCATATCTACAAGCTCTAGTGTGAGGCGGCATGATAAGGCGGGGTGAGGGTGTGTATACGCTCTGCTCTGCCCTCCTGCTAAGGTGAATCTACCGTTCGAGAGCGCACAGGCTACGGCCCAGGACCTCGGCGAACAAATCTACCCTCTGCTGTTGTGATGGAGGTAGGGGTCTGGGGGCTTTGTCAACAGCGGGGGCGGGTCTCTTTGAATTTCCCTTTGTATTTAATCGATCGATCCACCAAACCTTTGCTCTGATTTATACGTCTCTTGTCTTATTGCATTGTTTAAGGCCCTCGATAGTCACGGGCAAAGGCACACCGGGCAATGTCCATATCTTCCCATAATGTAGTTGTCATGCATGCCTCAATGTATTACGGGTTCGTACCCGCAATAAGCTGGTGGACTCTAGATGGCATGGTGTCCACAAGAAAATTTAGACATAGCGGGCTAAGGAATCAAGCTGTAGGGCATATTATCGTACGCTCATAAGCCACTTGCTCCCGAGTGCGGGGCGGGTCCATCCGAACTGCCGGATCTCCGTGGCAAATAACGATCAGGAAGGCCTGCAGGAAAATTTGGACCGGGTTGGAGGGGCAACCTCCTTGAGACCTTTCCAAGCTCTTGTACCACAACAAAGCAATGTCTCGCAATCTTTGCTATGGCGGTCTGTAGGTGTTACATGCATGACCGAAAGATTCTGCATTGGTCTAGGAAATCTGGTCTCACACTTTGATGCGACCATGTGAGCTGTGGGGGACCTAATGCCAAAAATTCCTGACCCTCCAATTGCCGGATCACGATGGCTCACATTGTTTATGGGTGGCTGGCGCTAAGTGGCCACATCATTTGTGCAAACATAACTATTGCACTTGAGATTTCCGGTCGGATGGTGTAGGTACAAAAAGAGCTATCGGAGCGTGTCATTCAGAATGGATCACAGTGAGATGAGACTCTTGGAAAGCCCGTGATGATGCGTACGAATCTCCTTTTAGATCGGGTTGATTCTAAATGAAGGCGAGGCATCCTGGCGGGTGCCTTCTCGTACTCACGGTACCATACATAGTGGCGGTAATGCATTGATCTGCCATTTAATACGGTAACAAAGAGTATGATAAGTTTTAAGGAACCAACCCTATGCTTTCTTGCTCTATATGATACGTGAATATATGAAGAAAGAGTAACCATCCTATTATGCCCTTGCGGCCTCACGCCAATAGTATGTGTATTGCACAACACATCCATAGAAAAGACTCTACTTAGCACGAAACTGCAGACTCACAGGACACGACCTTTGATACCAAGTTTGTCATGCCCCGCCCAGGAGGTATGAGCGCTTTTGGTGCTCTACTAGGACACAGCGCTAGACTTCACAGGGCTAAGCATACGGTGTGCAGTGTCTCTAACTACGATTCACCAAATCATCGGGATATATAGCGGTGTAAATATAGCCCTTTGGCCGGCTAGGCCATAGCCACTGTACAACCTGACAGTAGCAGAACCACATCAACATAAGGGAACCTATGAGGCGACAAGGCCGCACATCTTTGTCTAAGTTGCCGAATCAAGTAAGCAGGAGTGCTAAAGCGCTACGTGGCGGAACAAGGTCACCACTACCAATTGTATAAGGCCCCACCACGACCATCATAAACAAGCTAAGACTACCTTTGACCTCGCACGGCCGATATAACTAACTACGGGTAATACACAAGTTGCAAGCCTCCCCAAGAATCTTGATAAGATGGTCGGGACGGGCCACAGGCCTACCCACATCTTGTACAACAAAGAACGAGAAATAAAACTCCTAGGCTTTGTCTGGCTCAGGATAACGGGTGATGACTCAATGTGTTGGTTGGAATGCAGTATCGGCTCCTCATGCGTGGTACCTGCTTGGGCAAGTAATGCAGCGTCCCAAATGGGCGTCGGTACCATTGATGCCAAGTATGTAAAGAAAGAAATTGAGCATAATTGAATATAAGCAATAATACTAGTAGTTACGGATAGCGAAGTATGTTGGCCCCAGTAAAATTTGGCGGGATGCGAAATAAGCTTGTACTTAAGGTAAGGTAGAAGCATACTGTCAACATGACGACACCGCATCTGTCGGCTAATAAATAACACATGTATATACATATATAACATACAAGGACTATGCCATTGTAAGCTGGGAAGGTGCCAACCAACACACAATCTATATACCACTACCAGGGTCAAAACCATCCAAAAGTAAATCATTCCACTCGCTTACTAACTGAGCACACCTCGGCTGGCCCACGCAGGTATGTAAGAGCTTTGGGCTCTACGGAGCTGACTATAATTATACGAGTTCGGAGGACTCACATAGCGATGGCCCATGTCTTGCATGCAGTATATGTGTCATGTCACCCTTTTGGGCGCAGCTCGACGAGGTAAGTTATAATGCTATGTTGATCGGCTAATATGAATCTTTTTGTCGTGTTAGATCACTGTGGATGTGCCACTAGCAGGTGACGTATCCTCACCCTATGGAGGGCGAGTCGATACATTATTAACCTGGGGTGGAAAGGAAGCTACAGAGGTGCCCTAATAGCACAAATAGGTCTCAACAAACAATAGTCACGTATAGCAAGCATGTTCGATCTAAAAATACTATCCATATTACAGTTTCTTATTCTGAACTCTTTTACGCATTAGTGATTCTCATGCGGGTTATGCGTATGAAATATTATTTGGTATCGTATTGCTTTACTAACTTTTATACAGATACAATATAATAATATAAAATATACTATTGAATTCCTCTTTGGATCTCTCAATTCTCGATTTCTAGGTTCCTCTTCTAGACTTTACTTTGTTTACTATAATGGGATTTCTATCTTGCCCAAGAACTAGCTTTACATACCTTTGTTTACGATTTCTCGGCTTCATGGCGTAATTCGGTCAATATTTCGCTATTTCTCTATTTGCATCCATATATATACCAGTGGGACTAAATACATGTATTAGAATATAACTTTAATATATAGCAAACTTTGACTTATCTAAAAGCAGTCGAACTCGCTATTTCTCGAAAGTCGAGGAAGGGAGAAATACTAAACTCGCTATTTCTCGAAAGTCCAGAAGGGAGAAATACTCACTTTAGGGCTAGGAGTATATTGACACTAATTTGGAGCACTTCCACTTACCTTAGCTCGGTAGCACGATAGTTCGCCGGCCGAATTTCACGAAACTAAACCCGCAGGAATGCTCCTTGTTGCTTAATACCTCACTACCCAAGGTTATACTGAGTTTGGACCGCGTATAACGGCGTAATCGGAGGAAAATACCTCAAAATCCTTGTGCCCTTTGTTTTCCTTCATTCTCTCTGGAAATTATAGGAAATTATCACTTAAAACCGAAGTTTGGAGGCTTTTATACTTGGGGCTGCACCTCACCTCTATGGCACGTTGGCCATCGCGGAGTTGAGCCCCCGTGATACTCTGGCCATCGCGGAGGAGGTCTGCTAGCCTCCTCTTGCGATGGTTCGATGTGTCGCTTATACGGTCTTTCCCTGGTCCTTTTTCTAGCATGTATGGAATTGTAAAACTCTTAACCAACATGCGAATAGGTCATCTACATGTCGAGAATTTACGGGGTGTAACATGGCACCTATTGAAAATTATTGAAAGTTAAATCACCTGCAAAATCAAAAACTAAGTTAGTAAAATAATTAGTCAGTCTGTTCCCTTCCCTCATAATATGACAGAACTGGACTTCCTTGTCTCTCCTCAACTCCTCAATTGCCTCAACATCCATAGCAATACTCCAAGGCACCTTCCAAATTCATTCTAAAATATTCTTCATCATCAAAGAATTTACCTCTATAACCACTGGTATACACTGGTGCTGAACACAAAACTCCAGTCCAAATTTAATTACAGCAGCCTCCGCCTTCAAGTTTGTTCCATTGGGTAACCTCCTACCCATAGCACATAGCAAATCACCCAATTCATTCCTCATATACAAAGCCATTAAACTTGATCCCGAGTTCTCTTTTGAAGCTCCATCAGTATTACATTTAAACCGCCCTGGTTTTGGAAGTCTCCACACCACCCTTGTACATCTTATAGAAGTCTTATAGTTTTCGAAGTGCTCTATTAGCTGAGGCCAAGAGTATGGAATCTCCCCCAAACCAGGGAACCTCCCCTTAATATACTGATATATAGTTTTGGATGTTTCATGTATCACTCTGCTATATGAAAATGCATCCTCATGTATTCTCGCATTCCTCCACTTCCAAATATGCCATAACATAATAGCTGGGATGACATCATATAAGGCTTTCACATGCCCATTTCCTTTTGCATTCCACCATTTATAAATTATTTGTTTCAATTGTATGAATGGTCTTTGTATACCGGCAGCTCTTATGAAATAGTCCCATATTTTTGAAGCCATATTCCCTGTGAGAAAGAGATGCTCCATGGTTTCTTGTTTGGGGTTTGAGCAGCACACATATCTTGATACAACTGAAAACCCCATTCTAGTTACCACCTCATCAATAGGTACCTTTGCTTTCCACAATCTACACAAAAAGAAAGAAATTTCAAAAGGCAACCCTTTAGCCCATATCTTGTCATATTGTGGTTGTATGTTATCTCTATTACTCAACAAATTCCATGCACTACTGATAGTGAACTGTCCAATCCCGGTTAGCATCCACCATGGTTTATCGTATTAATCAATTCTTTTTAAATTTCCCACTTTTTCCATAATTTGATTCACTATGTAGTCAGGGAGTAATTGCTTCAATTTTACATAATCCCACTGTCCATTCCGAATCACCTCTACTATATCCTCTACTGATTCATCTACCTTGATACCCTCTAATGCCTGTAGATATAGTGGACCTAACTGAGTTCAATTATCAAACCAGAAATTAGAGGTTCCACCTTTGGGTTCCTACCATATAGCATTCTCCAACACACTTCTATGCTCCAACATCTTCTTCCATAATTGAGACCCTCCCTTCCACTTCACAATAGTTGGAATAGTTTTTTTACAATATTTATTCCAAATGAAGTCTGTCCATAGAGATCTTCTTGTTCTAAACTTCCACCACAGCTTAGTTGACATAGCTTTAGACACATCAAACATGGACCTAAACCCAAGACCTCCCTCAATCTTTGGCAGAAACACCTTCTCCCAAGAAGAGCAATGTATACTCTTCCCATATTCTTTATTGCTCCAGAAGCATTTGGAAAATATCCTATGTATTTCAATCAACACACATTTAGGAGGAGTGACAGCTGATAGTATATGTATTGGCACACTTTGTAAACATTTGCAATAATTGCTTTATCCCCATAAGACAATAGTTTACCCTTCCATGCTTGCAACTTATCTTTCAACTTCTTAAGAAGCTCTGTATAATGAAAATTCCTCTTTCTCGTATGAGTGATATGACACCCTAAATATGTCATAGGAAACTGCCCTCTGTCCATCCTTGTGCATTACTTCACCATTTCCACTAAAGAATTTTGTATGTTGGAGTGCATGAAGAAGGCACTTTTAGTCTTATTAATCTATTGCCCTGATTGAACCTCATACTACTGCAATGTCTTCATTATCATTTGCAATGATGCTTCATGAGCTGATGCAAAAATAATTGTATCATTAGCGTAAGCCAAATGATTTATCTTTGCACTCCATTTTGGCATCCCATATCCAACATATAACCCTTCATCAAATAGAGCCATTAATGCTCTAGACAATACTTCAGCAGATAGAATAAACAAGGCAGGAGATATAAGATCTCCCTATTTCACCCCTCTAGTTAAATGGAAAAAACCATGTGCCTTCCTATTTACCATTATAGAATACCAATTGTTTGCAACCAGTCTCCAAATCATATCTATGAAAATCTCTGAGAAACCCATGTTTCTCGAAACCTTCATAAGATACCTCCAAGATATCCTATCATAAGCTTTTGTCATATCAATCTTAATTACCACATTAGCAGGTTTTCCCCTCAACCTCAAGTCAGTAATAATCTCTTGGGTTAACAACACATTCTCAATTATATTTCTCCCTTTAACAAATCCTGTCTAATAAGGTGAAATCAGCTTGGGTAGCAACTTCTCTAATCTGCCATGTACCACCCTTGAAATGATTATGTTAATGAAATTGCTTAGACTGAGAGGCCTCATATCAACAAAAGTCTGCACCTCATTCTTCTTCGATAAGAGCACCAAATTAGTGTGTGTAATTGATCTTGGTAAAATATTTCCTTTAAATAATTCTTGAACAATCTTCAGCACATCTATGTTCACAATCTCCCAACATTTCTGATAAAAACACCTAGATAACCCATCCGGTCCACTTGCCTTGTCTCCATTTAATGCAAACACCGCTATTCTAACCTCCTCCATAGTTGGATCTTTGTTGAGCTCTTCATTTTCCTCCATAGACACCAAATTTGGTATATGTTCCAATAAACTATATTCTGCGGCCTCCTCCTCTTGTGTGAATTGTTTAAGATAGAACTGAACTGCTTCCTCTACCAACTTCTCTTCCCCTTCTACCCAATTCCCATTTGAGTCTTTGATTCTTTTCAGTTGTAGTCTTTTCCTCCTCCCATTCACCAAATTGTAAAAGAATCTGGTATTTCTATCCCCTTCTTGAAACCAATCAACCCCAGCCTTTTGTTTTCAAAATTCCTCCTCATAATGAAGATATTCTTTATACTCTACCTGCGCTTTCTACATTACCACTCTATTTTCTATTGTAGGGTTCTTTTCAAAGAGACCTTACTTGAGTTTAGAAACCACCTCCCTGATTATCAGCTGCTTGAAAATGTCACCAAATGTATCCCTATTCCACTTGGTCAAGGCAATCTTAACTTGTTTCACCTTCGGCTTAAATACATGGCAAGCATTTCCTTGTGTCTCTAATTTCCAGTTCAGCTTCACTACCTCCAAGAAACTCCCATGTTCTATCCAAAATTTCTAGAACTTGAAAGGCTTGACTACTTGCTGAGTGACTTCTCCACATGAAAACAACAATGGGGCATGATCTGAACCTATCCATGATAAATGTTCTACCTCTACATTTCCCATCCAACTCTGAAACTCTTGATTCACAAATATTCTATCTAATCTCTTGAAAATGCAGTCAGCATCAGCCCTCCCATTCCACCAGGTGAATGGGCTGCCCTTGAAACTTGTATCAAATAGACCACTTGAATTAACATAACAAGCAAATTCTTCGTATTCTTCAGGGTAAACTAGTAGTCCGCCTATCTTCTCCTCCTCATTAAGTATAACATTGAAATCTCCTCCAACTAGCCATGGATGATTTATATAGCTGCAGTCTGATAAATACTCTCCCACAACTCCATTCTAGCAATGGAGTCACATTTAGCATATACTAAAGTAGCAATTAGGGAAGTATCTTCTCCTGAATGAATAGATTCAAAGTAACTTGTTGTGTAGTATCTGTCATGATCTCAATGTCTACTCCTTCAGACAAAAAATATCAAATTTTTCCATTACAGTTGGTACTTGCTTGTGCCATGCCCAATCTTCTCTTATACCTTTAGATATACTTGCTCTATTGAAATGGCTCCATTAATGCAATAAACAAGAATTTATGATGTCTATGTAACATTTGAACCCTGTGAAGTGATTTTTGGGATTTGACTGATCTAATATTTCATATGAGGGCTTTCATCATCATTTAATTGAATGCTTGGCAACAACAGCCCTTTTTGGAATTACCCTTGTGGGGTTTGTTATCTCTATTGTACTTGCTTTCTTACTTTTCTTTGCTATTTTTGGTTTATTGTCTGTATTATTCTCTCTGCTTTCTTGTGATGTTTCTTCCTTCTCCCTATCTATGTTGCCTTGATCCTCTACTTCTATTTCCAGGCTTGTCCCATTGGCATGAGACACAATTTCATGCAGAATAGCATTAGGAGATTGTGGGACTATCTGGGCATCCATATCGGTTGTGCTCTGCTAAATTTTCCCCCCTTCTGTCCCCTTTATCTTTCCTTGGTCACTGTCTTGTTCCCCATTTATTAACTCTGCATCCAAACTTACCTCCTCATCTACCCTTTTACCCTAGCTTTCCACTACTTCAACACCCCTCGGAGATCTCAGTCTTCCTTCATCAACAGTCTCCTTATGTTCCTCCCTTGATTTTAAATTTGATTCACCTCCACCCTCCAATACCTCTGTATGTTTTTCCTGCTTAGAAGAAAGCAGCAGTTCCTCATTGGTTAACGTCTTCCCTAATTCAACTACAGTTTCCTGTTTTTGAGATTCCTCAGTGGACAGTTCTATCATCTTCTCTACATCAGCCTCTGACTTCTCAACCAATGCATGCACATTCACTTGATTCTCTCCATTAGCATTGTTTATCCCCTTTTCTATGTTTCCACCACCGCTAGAAACTAAATTGTAGGTGTCTTTATTTTCCTGATCCCCTTCTAGTTGCAACGCACTAAACTTATTCTGCACTTGGATCTCCTTAGTGTTGTGCACCTGTTTCCTTGACTGCTCCATTTCACCATTCTGATTTTGCTGAACTTTCTGTTGATTTCCTTTTTTGAAGATCCTTTTATATTTAACTGTATTTCATTCCTCCGAATTGCCCACTATTTTACCACTTGCTAACCTTCTTGGAAAACTACCAGTTTGTTGTGTTTGCCCCTGGTTATCCTATTATTTCTTTGTTGATTTTGCTTGACTTCTGACCCATCTTGTCCTCCTCCTATTATTACTCTGATTATTTTCTCACCTTGTGATTTCCCATTTTCTCTATATTTTTGTTGAATGAGTTCTGGGTGTAAGATCCTGCATGCTGCTTCATTATGACCCTGTAACCTGTATTCCTTACAATACTTAGGGAGGTGGTCGTAATTAATTGTCACCCTCTCTGTCCTTATAGATCCAGTCTCGTCATCCTCGATATCCATTCGAACATGGTCTGGGAGTTGTGCAAGTAAATCTACAAGTACCTTTACTTTTGCATAACTTGGCCTTGTTCTGTTTATTGTTACCATATCCAAATGTAATGGTGTGCTTACTGCACTCGCCAGGGAAAACAACAATTCCTTTACATAGTATGTTGGGAGAAAATTTGGAAAAGAAATACATGCCATTGCCTTGGAAGTCTCTTCTTCCAATTTAAACTTAGAATTATATATAAACGGTCTCATTTGATATGACCCTCCATCCTTAGACTTGATATAATATGTTGCCTTTGAAGATAGATTAATAAAATCTTCTCTTAAAGATAGATGAATTAAAATATGCCTGTTTCTAAAAGAACTTATCTGACAATCCCCTTTTATCCCACACTGCAATGGAATGATTTGTCTTAATTCGTCTAGTTCAGGCCACCCGTATGAGAATTTCCCTACAATAGCATGTTGTAAGTTTTCCATTACGTCCATCTTTCTCACTTTAGATTCAGTCCATAGTATATACGGCTCTCCATGCAGTAGGATTATTGGTTTGATAGGAATTGACAAATGTGCTTCTTTGTTTCTTTGCGGAGTCTTTTGGGTTCGCAATAAATCTACATAAGGCACTGGGCTGATGATGTTTTCTGAAAGAGGTGACTGTGTATCAGTCGAGGTGGCCTGACCAGCCAACACCAATGACTGACCGGCGGCCGGCATGGCCATATTTGAATTTGAAACTATGATTAGGGTTGCTAGCCTAGAGTGAATTTTTTTTTTACAATGCATATCAAAATTAACTGCCCGCAACATGGCAAATACTTCAATTCTTAGCTATGATTTTTTTTATTTGAAACTGAATATGAGTACTATTATCACGAGACTAAGTTGTACAATTATCTATAAATTTGAGTTTGCTTGGCAAATAAATATAATATTTTTGTTACAATGCAACACCTTGTGGCTACAGTACAAAGATAGCTATCAATGTTGTTTGTCGTGGTAAAAAAAATTACTTGCTATAAGTGTATTTTTTATGGGAAGAATATTTTGCCATCATAGATACAAAAAAAAAATCTCATAGCTATATAAGTATCATTCCTTAGCCACAAATCATATAAAGTCTGTAGCTAACTTGTAATTATATTACAGCTTGTGAAAGATGCTAAAAAAATTTTTTATGGCTAAAGTGTTTAGCCACAAAAACTTTCATATTTAGCTACAGTATATTTTTTAACTATGTTTGCATTTGGTTGTAGTGATATGCAAAACAATCTAAGTCATGGAATCGACCCTTAGAACTCATCTAGAACCTCCTGGATATAAACAAAAAGTGCAAACCACTCTTAAAACATGTTTCGAACCTATTGGGATCATCAAATCACCGATCTACCATCATCTTGACCAAATGTTTGATCGTGGTCAACTCGAAAGTTTCAAAAATACTAGGATCTTTCCAAATGATCCAAATCACTCCCAGTGCCTCGAGATTTGTGTAGGAACTCCAATTAAGTCAAAAATCATCGTCCGGATCTAATAGAGCTGCCAAAACTCTAATCTAACCTCAATAATTTCATATGTTGACTTTGGTCAAACTTTCCCAAAACTGAAAATTTTCTGCAAAACTCACTGGATCGATCACCTCGGAAATCATGTCACTCATCAATGCAAGTAATAAATGATATAATAAGGCTACAAAAATTGTCAAAACAGAAAAAACAAGTTAAAAGTATAAAACGACAATGAAGATCATAACAAATCCAATGGAAGAAAGATCTGCTTTAAATAACTGTAGCAAATGATTAACCCAAAAACAATCTAAAGAAGAGGAGTTACCTGTGGTGATGCACCAAAGGGGATGTGTTAGCCACCAATGCTAAACCGTAAATCTTTTCCCAGATAAAGAAAATAGAAGAAAAATATAATCATATGTAGATCTATTGAACTGCATGTCAGATAGAATGGATATAAACATCCAAAATCGAATTATTGTGTCGAATTGGGAATTTTGATAATCCATACTTTGGTAACTAATACGATATTCAGGAGTAAATTTCAGAATTTCCATGGGCGGTCTGGTACCCGGTTCCAGTCATTCGATATATAATACTACCGAATACCGAAGTAGTTTGAAATTTGGCAGAATACTTATTCCAGGCGGTCTTCTGTTTTGCTCTTTTTCTTTAACCATATAGACCAGTTAGACTTGTGTAATTGAAACAATATTCGTCCCAAATGTTAATTATGTTTTATCTGATACTTGAATTTCAGAGTCTGATAATTTATAAGAGCTGATGTGGATATATATGTAGGTAATTAAAGGAGTAACGTTGGGCCTTTGATGTCAAGATGAGCACAATATTAACAGTATTTACATGGGGAGAATACAATAATCAACAGAGCGAGACACGAACCATTTCCTTTTTTTTTTTTTTACATTCCTGAAAAGTGAAAACTCAATGTTCTGAATTTGAGTAGTTGATAAAATTCTGACCCATCTCCATTTCGTTCATACTTCAATTCAGAAATTTTCATCTTCAAATTTTAGTGTATAAAGTATCACCGTATTGTACTATAAAGCTTTAAGATATCACACAAAGAAACTTGAGAGGAAATTTCTTTATTCTCTGATTTTTAACGTCAAAAAAAGAATACACCGGTCTGTGTTTAGTCTCTGGACTCTGAAATATCAAACTTTGTTTTGCAACTCAAATTTCATGATATGAGAATTATATATAATTGAAATTTCATATATACAACATGCAAAAAAGAGTAACCCAATGTCCATTAATTCTACTTCTTTCTCTCAATGCCGAAAGAAGTTTTGAGCAAATTCCATATTCACACGTACATATAGACACTTAACTCTTACTAAATCTTGCATTGGCAAAAGCTAAAAATAAGTACTTACTAAACATTACAGATCCTGATGACCCATTCTGAGCAGCCCTGGGCCACGATGCCAAGGATTCTAATGTTATTTGGTAAGAGCTTAGTGCTTTCAAGCATCAAGAATTCACGATATTCATATTACATATAGATGATACTTGGCATTTATAACACTCCTCAAATCATATAGGCTTTCTTGCGTGGAGCACGACTCCAAAAGAGCTGCACAAGCGGATCAAAATCATGTTTCAGTACTGCATAAATTAGTTCTATTTGGTATGTTTATATTTGGTGAAGTTATTTTATATCTTGCTAATCATCTAATTTCACAAAGGTCTCAATCAAAATATTTTTTTCATTCAATATGTAATTATTGAATTATCATATCTAAGTTTAATTTATCATACTCGACAAAATTTTAAAAGTTTGGTATTTAATATCTACTTACAATTACCTACTATCAAAATCAAATTTTAAAAGTATCAAACCAAATATCAAACTCACACCGCAATGTCAGACAACTTCAGTCGTCAAACTTAATAAATGTCATTGGACATATCTTTTATGATCCAAAAAATTTGACTTTCAACAACCATTTTCTAATGACAGGGTATAATTTAAGTGGTTATAAGTTTTATACAATGACCAATTTTTTTCTAGTTGATAAATGTCAATTTTTATTTTAACAATAGCAACAAGACCATATCCGGTCAATAAGAGCGACAATATCCGGTTGTTAATATTAACCCCACAGAAATTAAAGCGTACCTTTCAAGTTTTTGCACCGATTTCTCTTAATTTGGGGTGGTCTTTAAAATTTTTGTCCCTTAAATTGATGAACTTTGAATTTTTACTCTTTAGTGTTTTAAATAATAAAAATATCCCTAATATTTTTTTAAAAAATTCGAAACGGAAAAAATTGCAATCTGCTCCACCGCCGCTGCCACCAGCATCCCATCTAGTGGCTTGGTCATCACCTTAATGGGTTCATGAAATTCTTTACGGGCTTTGTGCAAAAAAAAAAACCTAGTAGTCGAAATACCAAAACCAAAACATTAGGCGGAAATTCATTGCTCTCAAAATCGAAGAAATTTCTGGCGAGATAAGCGGTAAAGCGGTTAAATTTAGGCACAAGAAAAAGGTGAAGAATGAGGAAGAGAACAAGGAAGTTGAAGTAGAAGATGATGAGGATTTTGACGATGAAGGGCTGTGCCAGAGAGAGATTTTGATGGGCGATAAATGTCAGCGTTCGATTTCTCCAGCGTGATTTAATACGATAGAAATGGGAAGCGGTTTCCGGAGCTATCAATAAAAGGCACAAGTTATGGCACAAGGAATAAGTGTAAAAAATTAATTGGATGGAGAAAAAAATGAAATTAAGCCCCAAAAAGCATAAGTCATGGCATAAGACATAAGTGTAAAAAGTTTATTAGATGAAAAAAAAAATCATGCCCCAAAAGGCACAAGTCATGACATAAGGCATAAAATTTATTAGATGGAAAAGAAAAATGAAATCGTGCCCTAAATACACAAGTTATGGCATAAGACATAAGTTAAAGATGCAGGTAGTTCTGCATAGAAAAGACAGAAGATCTTAAGCATAGGCACAATTTAAGTAACAAAATTTATACCTTAAGCATAATTTGGGCAAAACTCATGCCCTACGAATTTTATTTTTTTTATTATTAAAGGTATTTTTGACCACTTTTTATTCACTTAGGGGTCGTTTGGTTACATGTTAGAATTATGTAGGTATTAATAATATATGAATTAGTTATGAGTGAATGTATGTATTATTTTATACAGGATTATAATTAGTTATGAAATAACGTGATGATATTTCATGCGATTAATTATGTAGAGACATAATACATGAATTATTGATTATTAAATATTTAATTTGTTGTAACCAATATATATTATTTACAAATAAATCCAAAGTAAGAAAATAGTATAAAATGATTGTATAATTGATTTTTTTTTAAAAGAAGAAAGTGGGGGTGTAAATGTGCACTCAAAAAATGATTTAATTATATATATATATATATATATATATATATATGAAATATTTTAAACATATAATTTAAATAATAATATATTAAAAAAATCATAAATATAAAAAAAACTCATTAAATATTTAAAAAAACAAAAAAAATATGCAGAATTAAAAAAGATCTTAAAAGGGGTAAATGTGTAATTTTATAATTTTAATTCATGTATAAACACTATGTCACGCCCGCCTTGGGGTAAGGATCGCACCTCGGTGCCCGCTAGGACCCAACCTGCTAGACTACTAAGCCTAATCACATCTGGTGCCCGGCCGACTCTAATCCCGCATTCACTAATCAACGGCTATATAACGACCGTAAACACAGCCCCTCCCGCCGGGACAAACTCTATAGCCACCGTACTATAACATCGCCTAACTTAATCACACTCATATAGCAACTCTACGCGGCCAACAAGTCACCATGATGTCTAGTTATCTCTAAATCAAGTATAACAAATGCTGAACAACTACGTGATAGGCAAGGTCACCACTACTGACCGGACACCTACCCCACACTACCAACATAAACAACAATACTAAACACCTAAACATACGCACAACCCCACACGACCGGCACAACTAACCACAGGAGATATATACACAATCAAGTAAGCCTCTAAGAATGCCGATAAGATGGCTCGCATAGGGCCCCGACCTACCCGTATTATACAACAAAAGAAAATGAACTACACTCAATATCAAGCTCCGATGACAAGTGAGTTGGGATGACTTGGCGTAGCCGGCTGGAATCACGAGGGATCGGCCCGTCTATGAGTACCGCAGTAAGTAATGCAACAATTTCAATGGGCGCGCACCACTGGGCATCGTCTCGGACCGATAGAATTCAACAGTTTTTCTGCGTACCGAGAATAAGCAAGGAGCATACCTGCCGACGTGGCGATTCGCCGTCTATTAGCTAATAATATATATATATATATATAACAAGCAAGGACCAATACCAACCCCCCATAAATCGGAAGGTGCCAACTAACAAACAATCTATATACCCCTACCCGGTTAAACCATCCAAAAATAAGTCACTCCACTCGCCTACTAACTACGAGCACTCTACCGCCTGGGTCTCCAAATGCTATGGCCTTCGACATATAAATAATCGTGTTTGAGCCCTGAGGACTCCTATACCGTAATCCAAACCGTAACCGTGTCTATCTCGTAATTTGTCCCCGGGCGCAAGCGCACAACAAAGGTAAACTTGCATCGCTATGCCGACGACTCGAGTAATGGGAATGCTCCATCCCATCTTCGCCCTACATGGACGCAGATGCCACTTGAGGACGTGATCCCCACCTTCACGGTGGGTCGTCACGCTTACTAACCAAGGGGTGGCGAGGACGCTCAAAGGGGCCCTCATACCACAATCAAGCTCAACAAACAATAATCACATATAGCAAGCATGTTTGAACCGAATACTATCTCGTATTTCGATTTCGCCTGAACCTTTCTGTTATACGATTCTCATACTGAACTATACCGTATTTGAGATATCATCTCACTGCTCCGGCTATACTGCACCGAGATATTTGACTGTCTGCTATACTGAATCGAGATATCATCCTACTATCTCGATATTGCTTCACTAACTTTTATTCGAATATATATATATATATATATATATATATATATACATAACATTATAAACATGCTTAGATTCAAAACACGTTCCTAAACTCACACGGACTCCATTCTCGACTTCCGAATTCTTTATTCTACACATCACGCTATTTACTATGTCGGGATTACTAACTTGCCGAATTAATTAGCTTTACATACCTTCGCCCGGCTTCCGACTACCTCGGCGTAGTCTCGGCCGCATTTTGCTATTTCTCCCAACCGCATTCATATATATATCAATTAGAACTAAATACACTAATATTCCGAAAGAAAACATCACTTTCGATATATATATAGCCCAAATTTTAGCTTATCGAAAATGATCAAAAACTCGCTATTTCTCGAAAGTCCAATAAGGAGAGAAATACCATTTTAAGGCTAGGAGTATATTGACACTAATTTGGAGCAATTCTACTTACCTTAGCTCGGTAGCACGACGATTCGCCGGCCGAATTTCACGAAACTAACTCCTTAGAAATTCTCCTTGCTGCTTAATACCTCGGTATCTGGAGTTAATTTGAGTTTGGACCGCGTTTAATAGCATAAACGGAAGAAATCTCATCAACTCACTTCGTGCCCCCTGTTTTCTGGTTTGCTCTCTGGAAATTGTATGAAATTTAACATTAAAACCGAATTTGGGGGCTTATATAGTTGGGACCTATAAGTCGCATTCATGGAATGCGATTTATAAGTCGCATTTTGTCTTGCGACGTGCCGACTTGATGCTTGTCCGATCTTTTTCCGGGCCTTTTTCTAACATGTATGGCATTCTAAAACTCTTAACCAACATGCGAATAGGCCATCTACATGTCAAGAATTTACGGGGTGTAACATAATACTGACATAACTTATTCCATCTTCTAGCCCACATAAAATTATACATAGATTTTCTCATAAGTTATGTGAGTATTAGTTAT
>JACEIK010000031.1:100330-136368 GCA_018107945.1 Datura stramonium | reverse complement strand
AATTCAATCAAGTGATGTTACTACCGACAGTGATGCAAACAGATTATAAAATACTGCTAATACTCAAGTGATCCTAGAAATTTATAATACTTCTACGTTAATTTTTCGACAAGAATAGAGATTCGTTCAGTGGCATTTTGGCTATTATTTGGTCTGTTTCATTGTTATCATAGCTTCCAAGAGATGGTTTAATTTTAAGAAGTTTTTTTTATTTCCCACTCAAAATTTGGTATTCTCATTAATGTTTGGATAAATTTGAATTTGTTAAAGAATGAAAAAAGTTTAATATCGGTGGTTAATGAGATGGGTGGTCTCCTTATATGGACTTGGGCAATTTACTTCTCATAAGCTAGTTTTTTGGGTTGAGTTAGGCTCAAAATCCATTTCTTTACATGGTATCAGAGCAAGACTCATCTCACCCGATGTTGGGCCCTCAAATTAAATTATCCATGCACCAAATGTTCGGCCCTGGGCGTGAAGTGCAGTGTTGAAGAATGAAAAAAGTCTCACAGCGATGATTAATTTTGGCCTTAAGTTAGACACAAAATCATCAATTTCTTTACGGAATTTGTATTTCTAATTAAGGGTGAAGATATTACCATCACCCCCCTGTTCATAATAATTTTGAGAGTCTTTGTCCTCCTTCTTAATTTACAAATTAATTGTACTAAAGTTTATCAATCTCCCCGCACAAGAAGTCAACAAAATTGCTATACTCGATAATCTTTCTGAAAAAAGCTATTCATTACATTGTAACTTTCGAAAAAAAAAAAAATGAAATAAGTAAACCATGTAAGATTAATATTTGATGGAATTATAAATACCCATCAATGAGTTATGTTGGTGAAATTGGATTCTAGCACTAATTTCCGTTGAATGTTGATTGTAAAAATAATCTTTATAAATTAAACCGTATTTTCCATATAATCTCTCCTTAAGATAATCAATAACAACTCCATGTAATTTTGTTCAAACCTTTTCCCTCCACAAAAAGAAATAATATATAAACATAATACATCTGATTTGGCTATCTTTAATATTCCGATCCTCTATCGATTATTATAATCAGATTTGCTTAATTACTCTCTTCTAATCCTAAGTATATATAAAACCTTCGTAGATAAGAATTGTTAGCAAAATTCAAAATCAAGCTGTAGTTCGTAACTCTCTCTCTATATATGTGTGTTTAGCATTTTATTTTATTAATAATTGTGCTCCGTATAATCAAATAGTGGAAAATAATTTTTTGTTTTCAAGGGCTTTTATAGTTGTGCAATTCAATTGATTATCTTCATCTATCATATCTTTCAATTTATGCTCATATTTCTATGTTTGATGAAATATGATAGGGTTCGAAGGATAAAGTTATCCGAAGAAGAAGATTTTGAGTTGGAGAAGCAACTAAAACTCCTCAAAAAACCTGCAATTAGAACGATTAAGGTATGCATCTCAATGTAATAAACATTTAACATTTTATTAATATTTTTACAGACGGAATATAGTGATATATTTGATTGGGTAGATTTCTACGATCAGCCTGCCTTTCATTATTTTTTATTGAAAAATCACTATTACTATCCTTAAGTATGTATATGTATCAAATCCATGATGATCAATTTTTAATACTACTAATATTAATAATTATGATTTAAAAAAAAAATCAAATGTACAGATGAAACCCTCGACGTTTATAAAAGAGGGTGCTCCAACTGCATCAATGAAATTACCTGACGATGGTTGTCCTGTTGAAATAGTTCTTATCAGAAGATACAGAAAAAAGATCTTATTAAATATATATAGTGGGATTAAATGCCTTATCAAATATTCTAATTTAATTTGTTTCATTATGCCACTATTTTACGAATGATAAATTTACGTTTTTGGTCTTATTGCTTCATAATCTACTTTGTTTCAAATATTTTACTCTTTTTTTCTATTTTAGAAAGGTCAATAGTATTTTAAATTCCTCAATTAATGGTAACTTCTGACAAAATACTTTAAATCTTAAATTAATTGAATTGTAAAATTTTTTATTCCTCAATGTTCATAAATTTATCATAATTATTAATCATCTCATCATTTAATTACGCTAATAATATATTAAATTTGTAGTTTAATTTCATATTTGATCATAATACAGTTTTATAATAAGTAATCAAATGTAACATATTTTTCACATACAAATATTAAAATCGCACAATTTAATTAATTAAAAATTAAATATATTAAATTATATATGACAAGAATTAAAAACGGATTTTATCAAATAACTTGCATAGAGTTAAAGAAATACTGAAAGATTCATTGCAATCACAAAGTAAGATTAAGGGTATTACCTTACCTTTGCACAAAGGGAAAACTCGCTAATTCAAGAAATAAATAAATAAATAAGACAAACATTTAAGAATATTTATTTCAAACTTTTAACAATTAAAGTGGACAATCATATAAGATTAAATAAATAACAAATACTCATCGATGAATTTCTAAAATTTGCTTCATGAAGTACTAATTTGCTTTTTAGAGATCGAGTAAATACATATCTTCCCCCCCCAAAAAATAACACTTTGTCTATTTTGGTTAAATAATTGATCTTCTTATGACAATATTGTTACATTTTCCTTTTTTGAGCTCATTTTCAAGGAAGTCAAAAAACAAATTCAAAAAGAAATATTTTATCACTTTAAAAATTTTAAATTCACACTTTCTCCTCTGTAAAAGGTAAGAATATAAATCATACAAGTATTTGGTAATCTTTTAATAAGTAATCCTATACGGCGAATCTCATTTATTATAAATTAAAACACTTCAAATTCTAATTTAAGTATAAATTAAAATCAGTAGCCTAGCCAAGATTTGCTAGAAAAATTCAACCTCAAGAAAATTTGGGAATCAAGTAGGTGGTGGTCTATTTTTCATCGTCTTTTTTTTTTTTCATTTGCTTTAGTTTGTATGATGATTTTTAGTCTCTGAATGATTTATTTATTTTTGGTTATGTAGAAAATGATGATGAATAGAAGGATGATAGAACATTTTTTGTTGATGGTGTTTCTATGTTTGAGTTATGATGGGGTTCAAGGAACAAAGTTATCCAAACAAGAAGATTTAGAGTTGGAGAAACAACTGAAAATTCGAAATAAGTCCGCAATTAAAACGATTAAGGTCTGTACGCATTTCAATTGGTAAAATATTATATTAGCTTTCTGTAACTTATTTTGTTAATCAATAGTTTTTTCTTTTAATCAATAGACTAAATATGGTGATATATATGATTGTGTGAACTTCTATAATCAACCTGCATTTGATCATCCTTTGTTGAAGAATCACAATTACCATCCTCAGGTTTGACGCGCGCGCTCTCTCTCTCTATATATATATAATTAATTTTTATTTTTAAAATGAATTGTGAATTATAAAAAGATATTTTGGATGAACAGATGAAACCATCTTTGTCTATGAAAGAGAGTGCTTCAACTGTAACAAGTAACAAGTTATCAATAATTAGATGTCCAATTGGAACTGTTCCTATCAGAAGAATCACCAAAGAAGATCTTATTAGGCATAAACTTATGCCGCCACCAGAAGATGTCATGATCGATAGTTCACTTACTCGTGTAAGATAGTATTTTTTTTGAGGAAAAAAAAAAAGAAATTTGACAAAGTTGGTCCTAATACAAGTCATATTTCACTATATATTATTACCTTAATTACTTTTGCAGGGGGAAAACTCCATTGGTTCGAAAAGAAGAAGATATAAACCTCTGCAAGGGTACAAGGTACATATATCATGATTTTATTTATTTTTGAAATTGACATCTCACGCTCTTCTCATTTTATAATAACAAATTGATACTTAAGCCTCAACATTAGTGCAACTTAATATATACTTGTATTTGATAGTAAAACTCATACTTATTATCTGAAATTACGATTGCATCGGCTAGAATTTGACATTTTTTTGCTTTATGAAATACGTCATAATTGTCGGAATATTTAGCACGTACAAATAGAAATAACGAATATTTTTTATTATATATAAATTGTTTTTAAAAAAAAAATGATTTTGTCACTGTATTCATGAATATCTTGTTGGAACAATTGTCTATCATAGCTCTAGGATAAGCCCTGATATAATGATGTAAGCATTGCTAAATTGATCACAAATTTCTAAATTTGAGATATGTTGCGAAGAATTTTCAAATTTAATCAGTGATCTTAATACATATATTTATTATTGTCTTCAGCTTGCAGGCATTTATACTGAAAACCATCCAAGTAACAAATTTGGAGGAGCCGGTATGATAGCTAGTGTCTATAATCCTCATGTGGAAGGTAAACAACATAGTGCATGTCGATTAAAAATAATCAAAGGATCAAATATTATACAAGTCGGTTGGAGAGTAAGTGAAAAACTATATTTTTCTTATGTACATATATAAGCTGCTACCATTTCACCTACATTTATCGTTATTTTGTTTCTGATAATTTAGGTAGATCCTACCTTGTATGGTGACAACGTGACTAGGTTATTCATACATTTCGAGGCAAGTTATTGAGCTACTTAGTTTTTTTATATATTTCATAATTTCTTTTGTTTGATCACTCAAAATCTTTTCATATTTAATTTCAGGATGGTAAAACTAGTGATTGTTTCAATTTGTTATGTCCTGGGTTTGTACTTCTAAGCACAGAAGTACCTATAGATGGAGTAATTGATCCTGTTTCAGAACGTGGAGGCAATATATCTGAGATAGGACTTTCGATAAATTGGGTAATTATATTTTTTTGGTTTTTTTCCCTTTATTTATTGAAGCATGTGTGTATGTATTAATCCCATAATTATATATATAGGACCTAAAAGAAGGAAATTGGTGGTTATACTATACGAAGACTAATACAGCAATTGGTTTTTGGCCTCGAGAGGTGTTTGATGAAGACTTTGCGTATTTTGTAACAAGAGTTGAATGGGGTGGAGTGACATATAGTCCACCAGGAATACTCGAACCTCCCATGGGTTCTGGTTTTTTCCCCATTAAAAACAACAATTATGATGCATTTTGCAAAAATATTACACTTTTAAATGATAAGGGTGAACCCCTTTATCATGAAGCTCATCAATTCCCTATATATTTAGACAGTCCTAAGTTGTACAATGTCATAGATACTCCTGGTATCATGTTTTATGGTGGACCTGGTGACCAGTATTCATAGAGTTTTTATGTCTACTCATTTTACTCTAATTTCATTAGCTTATCTATATAATATAATGTAACAAAGTATGTCTGCCATTTCATTTCTTTCTTTGTTTTTTTTTCCTTTACGAAGTTAGCTCACATGTGATATTCGACAAAACATGTTTAATTTTTAATCACAACTAGTACCACCAGCATATCATCAACCACCACATATTTTTCATCCACCGCCATCAATACCGCCAATTACGAACATCGACCAACTTCACCATCACAACCACCACTAACACACCAACCACCTCCATCATCATAACTATTACTACTCCCTCCATTTCAAAATAAGTGGTGTTTTTAGTTTGGGCACACCCCTTAAAAAAACTATTCATTCCTAGATAGAAAAATGTATTTTTACCCACTTACCTCTAATAAATATCTTGAAAAAGATGTAACTCTTTAATATTCTATTTATTATGTAAAACTCTCTCTACTTAAATAAGGATAAAATTGGAAGAACATCATTAATGTCTTCTTGATTATGTAAAACACCACTTATTTTGAAATAAAATCAAAAGACTAAAATACCACTTATTTTGAAATGGAGGGAGTATTAACTATCATCACTGCTATTTTATTACCACCACCACTATAAACCATCACTAGCAAACATAAATATTCTATTTGTTTAAACAAATAATAAATATATAAAAAACAAAATAAATAAAATATTTTTAATATTTAATTTTTTTAATTGAATTGTATATTTAATACATTTTTAAAATTAAAGTATGCACATTCGAGATGTTGAAAACAACGATCTTAATCATTAGGTGTTTAGATCTAGAGACAATATTTTAATCGTTGAATGTGCGTTGATTAAACGTCTTAATCTTAATTAAAAACAAATGAGACCTAAGTATTGACTTGAGCTATATGTGTAGAACTTAAAGGGGTGAAAAATGGGTTGTTTGGGTGAGTTATTGAATTAATATCTCATTTATTTCATTAAGATTAAGATATTTGAATTTGATATACAATTTAAATTTAATATAAATATATTAAATATACAATTTAAATTTAAAATATAATTAAATATAAGAAAAGAATAACAATTTTAATAAAATAAAATATTAAATGACTATTTTATCTAATATAAAATATTTATGTTCATCAGCGATGGTGGAGATTGTTTTTAGTGGTGGTCGTGATAATGGTTGATGTTCTTGGATGGTAATTGTGGTGGTGATAGTTATAGTGATGGTGATTACATGGTTGTTGTGATATGTAATGGTGATTGACTTCTGATAATGGTGGTTGACAATGGTGACAAAGGTGGTTGATGGTTGTGATGATAGAGGTGGTTAATTATAGTGGTTGGTGGTTGTGAAAAGATTGATTGTAAAAATTATCCACACAAATATACTTCTTAATGTTATTAATACTTTGTTTCAAATCTTAAGATTAAAACATATTCAGACCAAATAAGTGTTTAAATTTTAATAAAAATAAATACACCCAATAACACCATTAAATGCAAAAAAATAAAGCCTAAAATTGACTGAATTTATAAATGAGTTAATGTTCAATCACTTTCAAAACTTATTTTAGAGTAACTAGATGGATCAAAACGAGTTAAACAATCAGTCATAACCAAATTTAGTAATCAAATTCCACGAACAAATCTTCTAAATATTACATATTATCAGAATGGAGGTCAAGGTTGAATGCCAAGTCAGAGCTGGGCCCAGGTTCGATGTTCTCAAATTTTTAAACAATATATTTATTTTAGTAATAAATAAAATGATAATTTTACTATATCATTTTGAATATAATAAATTTAATATTTTTAAAAATATTTTTATTTGTTTAATTTTAAAATATGAATTTGTCTTTTTTGGTTTTTTTTGTATTTTTAAATTTTTAAAATTGAAAAAATAAAAAATAAAAAATTATTTTAATATAATAATTAAATAAAAATGAAGGGAGAAAGTATAATATACTTTTCTATTGATTCAATATAAATGCACTGGGCAAAGTTTTAATAACTCTTCACATCTAAAAAGTATGTAAATGACCAAGTACTACATTTTAAAGCATTTATCCATTAGAGGTTCCTCGGGATCTGATTCTCTTTGCTTTATCCACGTTACAGGGGCACAGAGAAAAATTAAAAGTACGTTAGAATAGGCTTGTAATTTATATTTATTATCATCATTTAAATAAATTGTACTTAAATATTATAAAATTATTTAAAAGTCATTTTAATTTAATAATATTTAAAATAAGTCAAATAAATTTTCAGAAGTGAGACTCTGACTTAGTATAATTCTATGAGTAGCAAATATTAGTTAAGGTTGAGGCTCGGCCTCCATTAATTACTTGGGACGTAACCTCCTTCCCGACATCTTCAGCCTAGCCTCTTTTGCCTAATTGAGGCGTTTTGGTCCGAATTCTAATAGGGTTGAACAGCGTAATAATAAGTTAAAAATGATATAGTATGGTATTAATTAACTGTTTATATTGTTTAGTCATAGGGGTTAAAAATAAATAATAATAAATTAAAATATTATTTAAAGCACCACTGGTTTGAAGAGGAATCCGAGGGAGTAGTAGTAGTGTGAAAATTAAATAGTGGTTTTACTGTTGTGCAGTATAGGATGCAAAGGTGAACCTAAAGTGATGTGAATTTTTGCAATTGAAGAGTATCCAACTAGGTTTGCAGGCAATAACTGCAAGTACTTGTTCACATCCCAATAAATGAGGTGATGTGAGTAGTAGATAGTAGTAGTAGTAGTAATATATACTCCCTCTCTTAAATGGCAAATCCTCCCAACTTCTCATTAATTGCAAATCAGGATTTCACACTAATAAACTAAAGTTAATACATCCACTCCACTAATGTAAATAAGATCACAACTTCTCTATCTTTCTAGTGGAGGCCTTCAATTAATAACTTCCATTTATTTTCAGCACTGTTGCATAAAACTAACTCTTTTCATTCAACTTATCTTTTGGTCTTCTGTTGCTTTAATCTGCTTGAACACATAATAATTGAAGACATTAATTGTAATGTTTAATGAATGAACTATGTGTGAGATGAAGGTGAATGGACGGAGGACTTTAAATGAGACACAAAGAATTGATTTGTATTCCTTCTGTTTACTAGGCAATATTTTTCGTATTTTACTCTTAATTAATAAAATAAATAAATGTATGAATGCCAATATGAAATGGAAACAGCACAATAAATTGAGGTTTTAATGTTTCATCTGTAGAAGGGGGAATTTAAATGCCAATATGAGAGAGTAGGAGTTTGGGGCATTAAAGAGATATATCTACTTTGTGTAATTAAATGCTTGGCCTGCCCCCTCCTTTAAATGTGTTTGATGAAGGCAATTTATGGTCTCTCACCTTCTTGCATGACCCCCTCTGCCCTCTGCCAACAAAATATATTTCATTTCAAAGTTTTTATTTTTGTAGAGGAATTTAGTTTGTCCAACTCCTGATATGCTTTTAATTTTCCTTGTCCTTTCTCTTCTATTCCCCTCCTATAAGTAATTTGCCAGCTTTAGAAGATCAGGTGTGATCAATAGTTGATGAATTATATAGTTATAATCATGGAATTCCCTGAACTTTCATTGGCTCCTTCTCATCATGAAATCAACCTTCCAATGAAGAGGAAGCAAGAAGTTGATCTTCAACTTAAAGACCCTCTTCCTTTGGATTGGGAACAATGTCTTGATCTTCAAGTATACATATACCCCTTTCTTTCTTTCTTTCTTTCTACAGTTTCCGCTTCAAATCTATCTTCTTCTTTTTTTTATTTATTTACATTATCACTCGGTAGCAAAGCTAATTAAAGCTAAAGGGGTGTATTGAAAAATAATTTATATTAGTAAAAATCCTGGCTGTCACTGTCACTGCTACTATGTAAGATTAGGGAATTAGTTATAATGCTAGCTAGTGAAGAGTAAGATAAAGTCATTACTTTTACTCTCATGTATTAACTAATGATTTTTATTTTTGCAACAAACTTCTTGCAGTCAGGAAGAATGTATTATCTAAATAGGAAAACACAGAGGAAGACGTGGGATTGGCCAAAGGACCAAAAGCTAGACCTTGAACTAAACATATCATCAAGTTTCAACCATCATCAAGAAACAATGGATGATGATCATGATCACTACTACTCAAAGAAACAGAACAAAAGCAGTACTAGTGGAAGCAGCAGTATGATAGCATTGCCATGTTCAAATTGTCATCTATTAGTCATAGTGTCACAGTCATCACCTTCTTGTCCTAATTGCAAGTATGTCCACTCTCTACTTTCCAACAAAGATAATGCCACCACCTCCAACCCAAAGTGTTATGACACTTTGAGCCTCTTGAACAGCTGGACTCCTGTTTGTTGTCTTGGAAAAAAAAAACAAAGTTATTAATGTGGTGGTGGTTACAAAGCTAGCTAGCGATCCTCATGTAGTGTTGCTCTTTTTTCTTTTCTTCCTTATGTACTTCAAGTCGTAAATAACCTTTCAAACATCACTTGGTGCATCTAATGTTCAAGGTTTATTTATTGGCCTCCACGTAAATTCAAAATGTTAAGTGGTTATTTCTGCGGTATTTTGGTTGAATCGGTGGGAAATAGTAACAAATAATAATATTTTTATAAAAAAATATAAAACATTTCATTATTTTAGTGAGAATTTGTTTTCCTTCATGCATTTTTTTAGTGATCTGATTCGATGAGAAGTGGGTGGAAAAATTATGTTTCCTTATAAATTTTTATTAATTTATAGTGAAGAAAATCTCTATTTCTGTCGTCTCAGGATTCTGGTTAATATTCAAGCAAAAATAATTGATTCACGTGAATTTATAACTATTACAAGTAGATCCACTCATGTATTGGGATAATAATATTAAACCCTCCAAATTTGCGTCCTGAATTTTCATTATGGCATTAATTTTGCGAGGTCCTACTGTTCTTCTAACCTGATTCAAAATATGTTACTATTCATTTTTTTCACCTAAACCAATTTTTAAAGGAGGATTAATTTGAATAGGTGCTCATCCAATCATATAATTTAAAATAGTCGACGAGATATATAATATATGTGTAATTATATATAATTTATGTATATTGATTAGAAAATATAAATAATATATTAGATCGATTATTTATGTAAAATCCCATTTTAAGTAGGAGCGTTTGTCTCGCATCAATCCTGCGGTGCCACATTTTTTAAAATAAATATAAATTTTATTTTAAAAAAGAGTTGAACTTTCAACCAAGCTATATAGCGCTCTTTATTTATTACTTGTTCATATTCAAAATAAATAATATTAAAAACTAAAAAAAATTTATTTCAAAATAAGTGATGCTAGTCAAAAAAAAAATTTAAAATAAAAATATTTTTAATTTTTTTAATTTTTTTAATTTTTTTAATTTTTTTAATTTTTTTATATTTATTAAAATAAATTAGTAAAATATATTTTATTTTTAAAAATAAATAATTTTATAAAAATTTATCAAATTAAAAATATTACTTATTATAAAATGAAAAGTGTACTATAATTAATTGCACATAATTAATTGCACATCATAAATAAATAGACAATAAAAGAATATAAAGAAATGGATCTTGAGCCTAACTCAACCCAAAAAGCTAGTTTGTGAGGGGAGAATTGCCTAAGTCCATATAAAGAGTCCACCCTTCTCTTTAACTACCGATGTGGGACTTTTTTCATTCTTCAACATCCCACCTCACGCCCAGAATTGGACATTTGGTGCGTGAACCATTTTAATTGGGGGGCCCAACATCGGGTGAAATGTGTCATGTTCTGATACCATGTAAAGAAATGGATTTTGTGTTTAACTTAACCCCAAAAGCTAGCTTATAAAGGAAGGATTGCCTAAGTCCATATAAAAAGTCCACTCATTTCTTTAACCACCGATGTGAGACTTTTTTCACTCTTCAACACTTATACCGAAAGTGTTTCGATTACAACCTACTAATTAGTTAATAGAAGAGTTCTCAAAAAGTGTCTTTTACAATGGGCATTAGCTATGCTAGTATTAATTATATTTGTATTAATTATGCTATAGTTATTTTTTATGCACTGTTTGATTTGGTATGTTAAAAATGACATTCATAGCATAATTTCTAAAAAAAATTATTTGTTTATAAAAATATCCTCCACAAATAAGATAAAAAGAATGTGAACATTTTTTTAGGGTCAATTGTGGTTTTAACCATGCTAATGCGTGTATTAAAAACTATTGCATTACTAATACCATGATTTTTCATATATTAATTATACATAGCATAATACCAAATAGAGTGTATAACTAATATAGGTTGAAAAAGCATACCAAACAAAATATTAATAATACACAAAATAAATACATATATTATTTTTTCTAAATACATACTACCAAACGACCCTTGATGACAATTGATAAAGGCATGCGATGTTCAAATATTAGTCAAAATGTAAACTTGTAGTTGTACACCATGGATATTTTCAACAACGACTACATTCGGCTACCTACTAACTTTTTCCCATAATTTTTAATCTCCATACTTTCTTATCTATGGTCAATATATTTAGTAAACTGAAAATGTGTTATGTCTTGTCTAATTACCTTCCTTCAGTTCTTCTTTGGTCTACATCTACCTCTCATAAATCTTGCTATAGCCAACCTCTCACACCTCATTGATCCATCCACACACCTCTCTTCACATGCCCAAACCATCGTAGTCATGTTTTTCGCTCATCTTGTCCGCCGCAGAGGCTACCCCCACTTTGTCCTGTATAACTTCGTTCTTTATTCTATTTTTCCTGTTATGTCAACACATCCATCTGAGCATTTTTATCTTCGACCTTCCTCTTCTGAACATATGCATTTTAAACTAACAATGCTCTGCCCGCTATACAACAATATAAGTCTAACCACCACTTTGTAAAACTTATCTTTAAACCAAATAAAAGGCAAATATTTGTCTAGATCTTAATAGACGGAGTTACTTGATACACATGTATTAACGAAAAGTCGTGAAAATTCTGTAAATTAATCAAAATATATATAAACTAATGCGAAACAAAAATTATTTAATTAAAAAAAAAATCAAACAAAAAGGGAAAATGAAGAAAATAATCAAAGATGATAGTACGTAGAGTGATTGATTGTCCCATATGTTATTCCTAGGCTACGTGCAAGAGTCTCTTTTATTTCATTCTTCTTTCCTTTCTTCTCTTTGGACGTTAACGTTACAACTTACACCTCTCACCCTTTGTCTCTCTCTCTCAAAAAAAAAAAAAAGTTTCCATTTGTTGCTCTTTTCCCCTCCTCCCCGCTCTCCCTGTCTACACTATTCCACCATTATCTCTCTCTTTTGTTGTCTCAGATCTCGTATTGGGAGGAGGGTGCATCAGACTCGATCAGGTTCAAATTTCGATTAATTCATTTCTATCTCTTCTTTTTAAAAAATCGTGTACTATTTTTTTTAATAATTATTTTGGATCTCTTTATTGGATTCTCATTGATGTGTAATTTGTGGTTGTTTTTTATTTAGGTTTCCAATTTTTTCGTTGGTGATTTGAGCATTGAATGGATTACGAGTTTTTGAATGTTTGTTTGAATTCGATTCATTTTGTTATGTAACTTTGAACTTCCCCACGATGTCAAACTTGTGAAAAGTAACAGCATTGCTGATTGTTGGGATGAAATGTGATGGAAACAGTAGGGAAATCAATCCAAACATGGCAATTTATAATGCTTCGTTTTGTTACTGGATTGGTCAGCAATTCTTTTAAAATGATGAAATAAGAAATAGTAAACGAATAGGAAATATAGAACATCTTTAAGGGTACTGGAAATACAAGATACTTCTAGTCGTTCTGGATTATGGATTTTGTCTGGAACTCTGGGTTATGCTTATTGATTAACCTTTTATGGGGTTTATTTTTTTTAATTGTTAGCATTAGGGGTGTACAAATTAACGGCTAAACCAATAATCCGAACCAATAATTGAGTTATTGGATTAGTGATTCGGGTTATGGGTTTAACAGTTTGATTATCGGTATACTATCCCAAGTTACTAGGTTATTGATTCGGTTATTCGTTTGACCACTTTTTTTATCGGGTGAACCGATAACCCAGTTTTATTAAATTATAATTTTAGCCTTCAATATATAAAGTATCCAAACAAGAAGAAGAAATGAGTGTCGATGAAAAGTGAAGGGGATGGTGTCTTAATCTAAATTAAAGTTGATTGTTTTAGTTGAGCTAGTTCTATATGATTTTTCTCTTTTCATCCACCTTTTTCTAGCTAAACATACTTATAACTTACGAGATTTTCATGTGAGATCTTAACGGTTAACCCGATAACCGAACCGATAACGATCAATAACAATAACCGATTAACCGGTATCTTAACAGATTTTTAGCGGTTTAACATGTCTACAAACCGATAACCGATAAGTAAAACCGATAACTTTCAAAACTGAACCGAACCGACCGATACGCAGCCCTAGTTAGCACTGCTGAGTCTAGATGTTCTCTGTGAAGGTGCACTTGTGAAAATGGCTGCAATTTTGTTATTTCTTGGAATTGAAAATGAATTAGTTGTGGAAAATTTAATGAACAAAATGCCACTGCATATGGCTTGATTGCCTTCTTGGATTGGTTGCCAAATGGAAATAGGAAAAAAATGGCAAAGTACAAGTAACATAGAATATGTTGCAGCATTTTGTTCTCTCAAAGATTATATAAAAGCCAACCATCCAAATTCTGTGTGGCAATGAAGATCTATGATGTGTAATATGTAATGTACATGTTGATTGCTGGCGGTGAAGATGTCTTTATTTGGTTGACTTTTTTGTGGAATCTATGCCTCCATTTCACTTGTAAAGATAACTTGTGCGTTCAGGAGATGGCTTCCAACTAGAAAATAGTTGCAAATGAACTTCATATTTCTTTTATTTTTTTTGGGTGAAGATGATATTCAATTCTATACCTGGTTTAGTTGGACAACAAAGATGGTGCCTGGATATAAATGACTTTCTTCTGTCTCTGCAGAATCACTTGAAGGGTGCTCGTTTTTATAGAGTACTTGGCCTGCTAAGCATATACCAAAATGAAAAAGGCCTTTGATCAAACTGTGAGGGACCTGTAAGTTTAATTAGTTCTAAAACTCTTGTATAATTTCTGTACTAATTAGCATAATATCATTTCTGGTAGGTCCTCTGTTTGGTACTTCTCATTTCTCTATGTCAGAATTTAGGTGCAGTCAAGATAATTATTAGGTTTTTAAATTATTTATCTTTCGTATGTTGCTTGCTCATGTTAAATTTTTGGCTTGATATGGAATTAGCTACTTTTCCCTCTTATTGCAGCAAGAGAGGGGTGAACAAAAAAGTTCTTAAGGTCCCTTCGGTAGAACAAAAAGTAAGTTATATTCCTTAACCATTTAGTTAGAGTGATATATGCTTCTTCTGTGCAACTATAAAACCAAATCTACTTTCAGGGAATACTGTCTTGCTAGTCACTAACTAAACATTGCACACACTTAATACGGGGCTTCTGGTTGAGGTTTATCTCTGGAAGGGAGTAGCAGAAAACTAATATGTGGAGTATGTCTATTTTAGTCTTCATAAGAAAATGTTTTGTACAAGAAACAATTGTCATAGATAAGCCTTTGAAGATGTACAAGAACTCATGATGAATAGTGACATGCGACTATGAAATTATAGTACCGACTTTTTGAAGCATTAAGAAAAATGCCGTGTTCTTTAGTAGCTAATAATGAATTAGGTTTAACCTCAAGCCTTATGAAACACATCGTAAGGTTTTGCCAACCAAGCTATTGCCTTGACAGAAGCATCACACCTCAATACAAGAAATGCTAGTTTCAAAACTAATCTTCTTTTTAATAAATAGTTTCAAACTAATTAAAAAACACGCTTCTTCGTGTTAGGTCATTATCCATAGTTTGGTTCCAGCTACAAGGTGATTTTCTTTCACCTGTGTGAGTTTGTAACTTTTAATATTGTAAATAGCTTTTGCAGTATTACAACCATCACTTATCTTGCCATAGATTGCTCTTAAAAAATGGAACAGGGAGAAGATGTGGTGGATATCAAATCTGTTTTGAGTTCAGATTTCATAATTTCATTCTTTTTCACTAATACTTCCATATGTAAAACATTGATGCTTTCATGAATAACAATTTAACGTATCCAAGGGTGTGATCTAGTGGTTAATAAAATGGGTGCAAACCTTAGAGATTAGGGTTAGATCGCAGCAGAGAGAAAATCCATTAGGTGGCTTTTACCATCTGCCTAAGCCTTGATGAACAAAGTACTCGGTACTTGTGCTGGTGGGGATAGCATGTACCTGGTGGAATAGTTGAGGTGCAGCCAGAGGCGTATGTAGCCTTGAAGTTGTGGGTTCAATTGAACCCATAACTTTCAACGCGGAGCATAAATTTATGCATAAAAAATTATTAAATTTGAAATTAATAATAGATATGAACTCATAATTTTAAAAATATAATGGATTCAATACTAAAATCTTAAGATTGAACCCATGAAATTTAAATTCTGGATCCGCCTCTGGATGCAGCTAGCCCCGAGATACTCCAGAACTATGTTTTGCATTTGTTTTCCTTTTATTTTGATACTGTGTATTTTTTATATGCATATGCCACAAAAAACCTAATTGTGCTTGCTTTTAGCTTGGTGCTGAATGGGAGCCCAAACTTTGGATCAGAGAAGTGGGTAGACAAAAATCTTACTGACCTGCTGTCTTTACCAAGCTTGTCTTATTTCAACTCTAGTTTTTCTTCTAGAATCTTGGCTAACTAAAGCTGCCGGGAAGCGTGGAAAATATGTTGATCTTCAATTCTTCATTGTACCTTTCTTAATAATTTTCTCATCTGTTGGTTTTTTTGGCATCTTAAGGTGCTTGATGCGACTAGCAATGAACCCTGGGGTCCTCATGGATCACTTCTTGCAGATATTGCTCAAGCTTCAAGAAACTAGTAAGCTTGTTTGTACCAGCATCTTTGTTCGATTGTGCTATTCTTCTTTTTTTCTCCTATTTAAGAGTTCAACTCAAAAATTTCAGTCATGATTACCAAATGATTATGGCTGTAATTTGGAAGCGTGTCAGTGATACCGGAAAAAATTGGCGTCATGTTTACAAGGTTTGTGATACTTTATTTTGCTCCTCCTGCCAAGGTCGCATTAGAACGTCTCTGGGAAATTTTTAGATTGGTGTCATATCTCTTGACTGGCATTTTCTATGTTACAAAATCCTTCTGTTTTATACCAAGACATAAATACGTGCATTATTGCTTTGGTTGCTTTGTTATATGCAGTCTAATAAAGACCGATTGTTAATTTCAGGCTTTAACTGTTTTGGATTATTTAGTAGCCAATGGGTCGGAGCGTGTCATAGATGAAATAAGGGAACATGCATACCAAATATCTGTAAGTTTCTTCTTTGTTTTTGATATATGAGTATGATGACATAGCCTGCATTTTTAGTATCTGGGGAAAATAGTTAATTTTTGACTCATCACGTCTTTATCACAGATGTTATCTGATTTTCAATACATCGACTCTACTGGAAAAGATCAGGGAAGCAATGTTAGAAAGAAGTCCCAGAGTCTTGTTATGCTTGTAAATGATAAGGACAGGATACAAGAAGTCCGCCAAAAGGCAGCTACCAACAGGGACAAGTAAGTCCACTTTAAGTCCACTTCAATCTGCACTACATTCATATTTGTTCCTTGTACGCTGGTGACGTGTAATTATCTCCAAGCATTCCTAATTGCACAACCCCCCACACACACACACACAACACAAAGAAAAAGGATCTATGTTTCCTGTAATCCCAATCTTAGTAAAATGTGATGCAAATATAAGCTTTTTGAAATCTTCTATTTTCTGGATAAAATGTGATTAAAACATAAGCTTTTCTCTAACCTGTTATTTTTCCGGATGGAAATTGTTCATCTACATTTTGTGGATGCTTGAATTTGTTTCTGGTTACCATTGACAAATTCAAGTGAGAGTGTGAGACATGGTCTGGACTCCAAAAGATTCTTCTAAAAAGAAAATATTAATGGTGGTGTTGGGGCTAAAACACATCTCGAGTCCGAAAGATTATTAACAGTGTTGTAGTACCTCCATCAATTTTTAGTATATGTTCAAGAATTATGTGATTCTGAGGTACCAGTGAAAGTTACCAGTTATTAATTGCTTCAGAGCAACTTTGATAATACTTCTTTCACAAATTATGAACTTGCCTCTTCTAAGACTGACTTGGTCACCACTGGACATCCATTAGATAATTGTTTGACAGGGGCTATTTCACTTGCACCAACTTCTTTGTCGTATGGGAGGAAAACAATTTATTGATCCGTTTGTCTCTCTCTTCACAAAAAAAGTTATCTTTTGTCTTCCCGTCTAGTTTGTAGTTTTAGTAATCTCTGATGATGATCGGCATGGATAGATCCCACTATTAGTAAGACACAAATCACGAAGGTGAAAAGTACAAACATCAGCTAATTGAAGAGCTTGTTTTATTGTATACTTGACCTTTTGAAGCATTAATTTTTTTTAATTCGTTTGATGTACAGTTAGTTGAAGAGCAGCTTTTTTCATTGAAGAAATATAATTCTTATTAATTTGAAGATGAAAAAAGAAAATTTAACTGATGGTACAGCCACATTCTGATGGGACAATTTATAACTGAAATGAATGATAAGATTTAAGTTGAAGGTATGACTACATTCTTAAAAGGCAAATTTCGCCAAATTTGTGTTCTTTTTGGTTGGTAGTCCTTACAATGGCAAGGTATCTCAAATTCTCTCATCATTCTTGATAGATTCCACAACACATCAATGGGTGATATGCATCGACACGTATATGAAGAGGATCGTTATGGAGGCAGAGATGAAGAGAGAAATGGTTATGGGAGAGAAAAAGAATTGGGTTATGGAGATGAGGACAAATATGGCAGGTATGGTGATTCAAACAGCCATGATGGGGATCGCTATGGTAGAGGTTATGATGATCACAGCCGAGATGGAAATAGGGATGATGATCATCGTGGAAGAAGTCAGAGTGTAGATGACTATAGTAATGGCTCAAGAAGTAGAAGCTCTGACAGAAACAGGGATCGTGCTTATGATGATGATGGTCAATACTCTTCTAGGTTTGTCTTCTGACCTTCCCGTATATATTCAAAGGCATAGTTTGTTGTGACGTAGTGTAACTTTCAAATTCTGATAGAAAACTGAATGAGTTCTTTTCTAGCACCCTGTTTTTATTCCTGCCATTATTCTGAAATTTGATTTGCAGTTCCCATTTATTCATTAATATTCCGACCTTCTTCACTAGTATAGCATTACTTTAATCTTTATGGTTGACTATTACCTTTTACCAACAGAGGAAGCGGTGCAAGGGCTGAGGATTGCTCTCAAGATGGAAGGTGATGTTATTGACTCTTTCTAGTTTTTTCTTAAGTTCTGTTATTAGACATGGTATGTGGTTTCTCTCTTGTATGACTTAAACCATATATATATAATGTGTTTATGCAGCATTAGATGATATATACACACAAATATGCAACATTAGACTAATTGGGGAATGGTTCACTTTATGACAAAATTTACATGTTCAATTTCGGTGTTAACAGTATGCAGCATGAGAGAAGGTTTTCTGAACAAAACCTCAATGCATGTCCCAGTTTTGAGGAAGCTATTGGTGCATCACGAAGCCCCACATATAGTGAGAGGTAATAGTTGTGTGAGAAGATTCTTAACCCGACTTCCTTTTCTTGCAATTTCTGTATTGATCTTTATTTTTCATTGTAAAAGGAATGTGGAAACAACTTCAGCATCTGCTCCTAAATCGTCCTCACCTCATGCAATTGAAAGTCCAAACCAAGCAACCACCCCTGCTCCTGCACCAGCTCCTGCTCCACCAGAGAACAAGGATATCGAGAGCTTTGATGAATTTGATCCACGGGCTTCTTTTTCAGGTAAGTGACCTACTTTAACGATCAGCAGGAAAATTAATATTTATAGCAAGTTTGGCTAACCTTCTGAACCAAAAGTGTTGTTTTTCTAAAGCATATATTTTTTCACCACAAACTTGACCAAACATCTTCATTTTCGAAAATAAGTGTTTTTTTTAAAGCAGAAGCTGAAAAAGTTATTTTCTCCCAAAAAATAAGTGCTTTTGATTATTTTTTTTTTGGGACAAGATTACCCATATCAAAAGATATTATTCATTTTTGTAATTTGACATCTAAAACACTTTTTGAGAATATTGGCCAAACACAAATTGCTAACAAAAGCATTTTTCAAATGATTTAGTCAAACACAAACTGCTCTACCAAAGCACTTCTGATAAGAAGTACATATCAAAATAAGCTGATTTCTGCAGCTTGGCCGAATATGCTATCAATTCTCAAGTATATTAGTGTAGGCAAACACTTTGGAAAGGTGTTTTCTGGTAATGAAGAACTAGTAGTATGCTGTTGTCTTCACTATCGGGGACCTTCTTGGAGTAATCCTTAGTTGTGTTGGTAATCTACTTATATCTATCAATTGAAGGCGTTACTCAAGCGTGTAGCATGACTAAGGTTATTTTACTTTGATTGAGATTGATGATAAGGACCCAATTCTTTGAAGTTTTATGGTTTTGTCACTAGTGGTAGAAACTGTTGAAGGTGAAAATCTACTTTGCAAATGTTAGGTAAAGTTGGAAACTATTCTATGGAGGACAACTAAATTAAACAGAAAATTCTAAGCAAAATAAATATGTTGATATTGATATACTCCTTTGGTTTTAATAAACACGAAAACCTTCCTTTTTGTCTTCAAAAACAATGATGAGTTTCTCAAGAAGAGAATTATGCAATTTAAGATGCCCAGTTTTCCAGAAAGAGAACTTTTCTGATATACTTCTTTTTAAGACTCACTTCTCACTCAAACGACCGTCTGCTCCCTTACTATAGATCAAAGGTATCTTGTGACCCACATTATCCCGCTTTATTCACTTGTGATCTTTAAAAAATTGCACGATCACATGTAGACATCATTGTTTGGCATAGGGATTATAAAGAAAGAGGCAATTTGGAGATTTAGTTCTATAAATTGAAACTTCTATACGGAATTCAGATTTTTTTTTAATGTTGATTCGTCATATTTTTATAAGTAAATCTTCATTGATAGGTCATTTTCCTTGTCGCATTGGAATAGTTGATACTTCTATTTGCTTTGTAAATGTAGCAAATGTTTACAGACTCCATGTGCCCTATACTTCATATACATTCTTATCACTAAATACTAATTAATTACACATATTTTCCTTAATTTATAACTTACCATAGTAAATTAGTATGACTTAGTGTAAACATTGGACACGGATTAACTTTTACCATCAAAGACTACCTTAACATCAGCACTCAACTATACATACTGGAATTCCTTCAATCACTGTAAAAAGTTACTCGACAATTGGTATATTTTGTTGAGTTAAGTTTTTATTTAATACTTTATATGTGGATTTCATGTACAAAAGAGGACTTGTTTTGATTTTTTATTATCTTTTCACTTGACATATATTATTGCTAATTATTTCTCATCTATCATAATATAGATTAAAAATAATTTTTCTTACTCTTGAATTTTTTTTTATTTGTAAACCTTTATTCTATTTAATAGTTTGCACATCACAGCATGTATGACTTTATTTTTAATACTTTTGTACGTGAAATTCATGTAAAAAGAGGGAGGACTTATTTTGATTTTTTATTATCTATTCACTTGACTTATATTATTGTTCATTATTTCTCATTTATTATAATGCAGATAAAAAATAAATTTTCTTACTCTTGAAATTTTATTTATTTGTAAATCCTCAGTCTATTTAATAGATTGCACATCACAGCATGTGTTACCTAATTTTTCTGAGCAAAAAATTTCTATTGCTGTCTGAGCAGTGGCCGGGGCTCAATCAAATGGTGCTATTCCAACTACTTCCTTTGGCACTGAAGTGGATTTACTTGGCTCCTTATCTGAGCCATTTTCTTCTAATTCGTTAGCCCTTGTATCAGCAACTACAACCACCTCTGAGGTTAATGCTTCTAGGACTACTGTTTCTCAGCCCGTGTTTGGCGGAGCATCCCCGGCATCTTCTGTCACGAACCAGGTTGGCTTTAATTTGTAGATATGTTTATTTTGTACTTCAGTTTTATGCCCTCTTCATCCTAATAGTCCTGTAGATTTGGATGGAACATGAGACTAATTCACCTTTTTTAGTTAAGTTTTCAACAGGGGATGGGGCTGATTAATTGACCTACCTTCAGTGAAGCCTCTATTTGTTCCTTTTCATCCTATTTCTCAAGGGGTTGAAGAAAGTTGTGTTGTTGGTTGTGGAAAGGCTCATCTGCACCTTGCTAAATGTGGGAAATGACCCTTTTTTTTATAACTGTGGTGTTCGGTGCAGCTCGCGGGCATCTTGATTAATTCCATGGATACCTGTCACCTCCCAACAACAAGTGTCAGGTGACCTTGTCCACCAAAGCTAGGACAACTGGGAAGAAATCACCTAGTTTCTTTTGTCTCTGGTGCGATTTGAATCAGAGACCTCATGGTTCTCAACCCACTAGGTCATACCCTTGGGAAATTACCTTTGACCCTTGCGTTTTCACTCTCCGTTGTGCTAGACTTCCCACTTTCCACCCCAGCCAATTGCTTTAAAAAGTTTAAAGTACAAGGTGAGGTGAGGCTGTACCTCAAGCTGTGAGGCGAAGGCCTTTTCGGATGTCCCTATTTAATAATAATGGATTAATTTTTTGTAAAGCAGTAAAAAAAAGACTGAAGATAAAGGACAAAACAAAAAAAGAATGAGAGATTTATTGGATTAACTAACAAAAATCATATGCAACACTAACATATCGGGTGGAGAGGTTGTTTCCAGTAGACTCTCGGCTCAAAAGAATGTAATCCAAGCAGAATTGAAAGGAAAATAATGAAAAAAAAAATAACAAGATGAACAAAGTAAATGAAGCAACAGGTTGTAGTAAAAATTGAAGAATAAGATACTAAGTGTTCTAACTAATACTACTAAATAAGAATAAGATGAGAACAGGAGACTACCCTGCCTCTCCCACATAAAAGTATTATAACACTAGACTACCTACTATCCTAAATCTAGACTCCCGAACTTTCTTATCTAGGGTCATGTCCTCAGTAAACTGAAGATGTGTCATGTCATGTCTAATCACTTTACTCCAATTCTTCCTCGGCCTACCTCTACCTCTCCTAAAATCTACTATAACCAGCCTCGTACACCTCCTCGCTGGTTCATTCACGCACCTCCTCTTCATGTGCTGAACCATCTCAGCCTTACTTCCCCATTTTGTCCGTCATGGAGGCAACTCCCACCTTGTCATGTATAACTTTGGTCTTAATCCTATCTTTACTAGTATGCCCACACATCCATCTGAGCATCCAAATTTCTGCCACCTTTATCTTCTAAATGTGTGCGTTCTTGACTGGCCAACACTCAACCCCATACAAAATGTCTGTCTAACCACCACTTTGTAGAACTTACCTTCAAGCCTTGGTGACACATTCTTATCACACAGTATCTTGGACACGGGCCTCCATTCTCACTCACCCCACTCCAATACGATGCGCGACATCATCGTCAATCTCACTGTTGCAGTCATAAGTTTTTTGACGATTCATTCTTCCATGAATTACTGAAAGTAAAAAAGTTCATCAAAATTTAATCAACACATATAAGTGAAAATGAAATGACCCAATGTCACATTCAGTAACGATTTATGATACGTGTATAGGATGTACTCAATGTGTCCAAGCTTGTCCCACCGATGTATTAGAAATGATACCTTGGGATGATTGTAAGGCTAAACAAATTGCTTCTGCTCTACGAACAGAGGACGTTGGTTGTAATAGATGTGAATCCGCTTGTCCAACGGATTTCTTGAGTGTTCGAGTTTATTTATGGCATGAAACAGTTTGCAGTATAGGTCTAGCTTATTGATACGTTTGAGAAAACTCTACTTGAATCCATTTAATTTTTTCTACCGACAAACCCGTGCTCAAAATATTTTTTCTTGGATTATAGACTCAAGATATTTGAAACTTCCTCTCTTGGGTATGACTTATGCATCAATCTTCACTTCCACCTCCGCTTCATGCGTCACGTCACTAAACTTGCATTCCGAGTACTCTGTTTTAGTCCTGATAAACCTGAAATCTTTAGATTCTAGGATATGTCTCCAAACTTTCATCCTGTTGTTAACTCCACCGTGTGTCTTTTCGATCAATACCATGCCATCTATGAATAACGTACACCAAAACACCTCTTCTTGAATATGTCATGTCAATTCCTCCATCACTAAGGCAAATAAATAAAAACGGACTAAGGGCTGATCCCTGGTGCAACCGCATCATGACCGGGAAGTGTTGTAAGTCACCTCCCACTGTTCTTTCCCAATTCTTGGCTCCGTCGAACAAAAATCATATGCGAACTTCAAAAACCAAAATCTAAAAATGAAAAGAAGAGGAATTGTACCATTATAGGAGCTGCTTTAAAGAGTACTAAGCAAACAGAGAGCTGAAGCAGTCACAAACAACAAGATGAAGCAGCAAAAACGAAGTTCCATTGTTAAATGAAGAGTTTTGGGTTTAGAATAGTTGGAGAGAGATGTGAAGACTGAAGGCTCGAGAATATGGATTAATTAATGATTTCTGCTGTAGCCTCTCTTATCAAGAAGATAATAATTGAGCCAAAAATAACAAAACTAACCTCTCATTGATCAGTAATTTTAAAGGCAAAAAATAGTAGTAGAGGCAGGGACACATAAATTTCCCTGAAGCAGACAGGAGTGGTGTGGTTGAGGTTTACACCTTGGAGGTAAGGGACACTCTTTTGTCACCTTTCACTTGGGGCGACATCTTCTGTATTTACTTTTTAGTATACCCAGCGTAAATACTGATTCCCACCAAATAGATCCCAACTTCCGTCTAGTTGTCTGAAAAGCTTTTTCTCTTTTCTACCTAGTATTTAAACAGTGTTATTAGTCAAAACTGAATCTGTTTGGGCAATGAGTTTAAACTGTATTTTGAAAAATGCTAGATACAATGCAATCTGATGCTTGGAAACCAAAATTTAGAAAGGAGAAATTTTCTTTTCTCTTTTTTGGTAGTATCTTTTTTTACGTCGCTCCACCTTATTTTTTTTATAGGCAAGGCAATTTTTCCTTCTTTTTCTTTTTTTTTTTTGGCGCAAGAGGCAGCAAGGTATTTCCAACCCTGCTCATCAACCCCAAAATCTCTAGCATACAATCAATGGTACAGTAAAACATTTCGAAAGAAAAAGTAGAAGATGACCTCTGTGATCACCCTACAACTGTGTTACCTGTAACAAATAAATAGAATTTGAACCAGCACTAGGGCCAATTATTTCTTCCTTTTTACTTATATTTTGTATCAAGAGGATTGGTGTTTGTTTGAAATATCTTCCATGTCGGAGCAATTTCTGCCTTATTACCTGTTCTACTTTCTGGTATTTTCCATTTTCTTTTTTTCTCTTCTTATTCCTAACATATTCTTCCTCCAAAACTTCCAGTATTCTCTTCTTACTTTGTTTACCATATGGTTTATCTTCTGGAACAACGGAGTGGATGATGTATATTACTCTCCCTCCAGCCTACTTTATGTTTTTGGTTTTGATACTATTTGCCTGGATGCTTATTGACAAAATGTTAACAAATTGTGGCTTTTATCTGTGGGTGTGGAAGAACCCAAAGATGAAAGAGGTTAGAAGGGTAGATAAGCCAAAAATAAAGCGCACACAGAGAGGACTATATATATGGAAATTGAAGATCTTAAACATATATGGCTATATCATATTACACACCAGTATTTTAATCAAGTGTTCTTTTTATGAAGTAATAAGATTTTATAAACAAAGGGCATAAAACACCCGCATACAATAAGTTTAATCAAGTGGGATCATTTACTTACTGAAGTTTGTGCATTCTTGCAGATGTTTGAGGACCCTTTTGGTGATGGTCCTTTCAAAGCTGTACCAACCTCAGGCACAGTGCAAATTCAGCTGCAGAACATTTCTCCTCCTCCTTTACTTCCTAACTCAAATCAAAGCCCTGAACAGTCAGTCCCTCAGAGTGCTGAGGTCCCGAGTATAACACATGCAGCACCCAGTTTTTCTCATCAGGAGCTGTCCACATCCAACCACGATATTGATATATTGGCTGATATTCTCCCGCCTTCTGCTCCTTCACCCTCTTTGCATCCCTCTAGTGACCATGCAATTCCAAGTGCCCCACTTGTGGCACAGACAGGTTTTCCATCTTACAATGGGCTAGCTGCACAACCAACAGGTTATGCAGCTACCCATGCTCAGAGTGCTTCACTAACAGGTTTTGCAGCTCAACCTGGTTTACAGTCACCACAAACAAGTTTTCCTATCCATGGGCAAACTTTATCTCAGATTGGGTTTTCTGGTCAAACGAGCAATTCTCCATCTTTTGGTGGTTATTCAGTTCAACCTGGCCAAACGCCACAGACAAGTTTTGGGCTGCAAAGTGGTCAACCTGCATCTCTTGATGGCTTCCCATCTGCATCGGTTTCCTTTCCCCACCCTGGAATTCAGGTCACTGCTGGTCAGTCTCTGCAGACCAATGCTAACTTTGGAGCTTACAACGTAGGATTGGGAGATACAGGTTCAGTTAGTATGCAAATGGGTCAAACTCCTGCTGGACCATCGTTCTTTACACAGTCAGCTACTGCATCCCATATGCCTTCACAACTGAATCTTCAATATTCACAAAATCAAACGGGTAATGTGTCAATGCCCCCACAGTCTACTCCAGTTTCAACAGCTGTCATCATCAGCAACCAACCAGCCAAAGACAAATTTGAGACAAAATCTACCATTTGGGCGGATACACTGAGCCGTGGACTGGTCAATTTGAACATTTCTGGATGTAGGTTCTCGTGCTTTTGCCTATCTGAATATCTTTTATTTTTTCCTTCATAATCATAACGTTGCACTTTTTGGTATGCAGCTAAGACAAATCCTTTAGCTGATATTGGAGTTGATTTTGATGCTATTAATCGCAAGGAGAAGAGGATGGAGAAACCTAGTACAGCCCCTGTGACATCAACTGTTACCATGGGCAAAGCAATGGGTTCCGGTTCTGGTATTGGCCGTGCTGGTGCAGGTGCTCTAAGGCCATCATCAAATCCCATGGTAGGGGCTGGCATGGGTATGGGTATGGGTGCTGGTGCTCCTGGAGCAAGTGCCATGGGAGTATATGGAGTAAACCAGCCTATGGGGATGGGGATGGCTAGACCAATGCACATGGGAATGAGCATGAACATGGGGCAAGGAGTACAGATGCAACAGCCAACTGGATTTCCTCTTGGATCTACCATGCCAGGAGGCTACAATCCCATGATGGGGACAGGCAACTACGGCCAACAATTCGGTGGTGGATACCAATGAGCTTAAGCCTGTGCATTCTGGAATTAAAGAATGTTGAAAAACTGTGCTGTTTTGATAGAATCCAGAATGTTTTCTAGTGAATAGCGGCGGCCTGCTGAGCTCGCCATCTGTTGTAGAATCTATACTTGTGGGGTAGCATTTGCAGATAAGAGGGTAGAATTGTATGATCATAATTCCTTCTTTCAGGGTTGTTTTGCAGTTGCATTACCGATGTCCCCTATTTGGGTGAGAGGGAGAGCCTGCATAGATGATTTTCACATATTTTAGGTGTTGGTGTACGATTTGAGGATCACCAATCTCAGGTGTCCTTTTTTTGCAACTTGATCCATTTGTATACGTGTAAATTTTTTGGAGTCACATTATTAATTATGGTACACACACACACACCTGATTTCTGAACAACAATTTGATCATTCAACGGTATACGTTATCAGTCTTTTCTTATTATTCCTTTTTCCTGCAATTAGCGAAATGGTATAAAGGAATATAGACATTTCCCTCTTCCTACTTTACTGAGCGAGTTCAGTTCCTTGGATTTCAAATTTTCACGGCAATGTTTATTTGGTTTTACACACAAGAAAAAGTAGTTTTGATCAATTTTTCAATTTTTCTTTTTTTGTGATTTATATAAATTTAATTTTTTTCAAGTTAAATGCATGTCTAAAAAATAACTTCAAATACTACTGTTCCTTTTTATTTTTGGAAATATCATTTTTTTTTAAATTCAGGCGCGTATCAAAAATTCCCTAATTGATATAGAATATAATTCTACGTGACTACATACAATAAATTTGCATATTCTTCACATAAAGCATCCATCAACGATCTGTGATAACCTTCTATTTGAATATTAAAAAGAAATTCCAATAGTACTAATATAGACCATTCAGGAAACATCTCAGCTACAAGAATTAAAACAAATTTAATTGAAAAAGAAAAGGATAAAAAAAAAAAAGGCAGTAGGATACATACAAAAGGTAGAATTGGCTCGCAACTGCACAAGATCTCAATTGTTGACAGAAGCTGAAACTTACTGGTAATTTTCTCTCTTCTCAATTTCATTTAAGTTGTTCGCTCTGATAGGATTCTAATTTCCAGCTTTTGCTTCTTTTTTTATTCGCTTCATATGAAGCCCTAATTGGTGTTTGCTTTGCAGTAGAATTCAGTTGTTCTTGTTAATTATATCGCGATATTTTTTTGATGCACAATCTGAATAAACGAAACTAGGAAATGTCTTGTTAGCCAAATATCCCTTTTACCACCGACTTGGGCAGCTGGAAACAGTAGATTTCTGCTTATCAAAATAAATAGGGAAGGAAGAAAACCAACCCACTTATCATTATAGTTGCTGTTGATATGGTAAGAGAAAACAGGGCAAACATTATACATTAATCAAAGAATGGGTTCTTATTTTTTAATTTTTTTTTTGGAAAAAAGATGGTATGCTACAGTTGCATTTTTGGTTCAGGAAAGAAGAAGGTAAAAGTGATGGTCATTTAGAAATCCCCCCGAAAGAAGGATCCTCCTAGCAATGCATCATGACATTTTGATGCCTTAAGAAAATAGGCATGATTATTCCTTTAGAAAATTCGGTCCACTGCTTAGAAGAATGTCTTTTCTGCTATATAGGATAATAGCTGCTTCTTTTTGGGTTGAACATCTTCACCATCTAATCCCTCAACCTAATTCTAGTGGCCAAGCTAAAAAAACGTTTGGTGTTGGCCTTGTTGTCACCTGAGCCCATTTCATCTGATGATTAGCCATGCTATGATTCTAATGGCTGCTGAAATACTACTGCTACTAGTGCTGTCGCTTATAAAATTAGGTTATACTGGAAAGTGAAGTTCTGGGGGAGTAATTGCTGATAGCCCTTCCAGTTTTATGTTTACTTTGTAAGTTTCAATATTACTTAAATTGAGAAAGAAGTATATATTCTTATGCTAATCGTTTTGTAGGAAGGTATTGCAGCTCTGATTTTAGAAAGAAGCTCAGTAGCAGCGAGATGGCATATGAATTAGATGAGCAAAAAAGTGAGTGTCATCCTTTGGCTAGCTTCTGCAGATTCCGTTTTGTGTTCAATTTGCATGCTCTCATGATAAACCTTATCCTTTGCAAGAGGCGTCGAAGAGCCATAAATACATTCAAGTATTCATTCAAGATCTACAGCTCTATTTACTAATACAGTTTAGCATCTGACCTTGAAAATTTTATAAACTTCTGCAGAGGTTGGATTAGGTCTCATTGGATTTGGCATCCTTTTCACATTTCTTGCCATACTTTTATTCTTCGACAGGGGTTTGCTTGCGCTGGCTAACGTAAGTAATCTGTAGTTATGGATTTTCTAACTAATCTTGGTTTATGAAACTATCAACTAATTTCTTCTTCATACCTTGTCCTAGATACTTTTGTTGGCAGGTGTAGCACTTCTGCTGGGCTGGCGTTCTACATTACAGCTCTTCAAAGTAAACTACAAGGTAGGGACATTTTTGTATAAGTAAAGTGTATGGAAGTAATTGAGGAGTACATGCTATTGTCCTGTTATAATTCATTAAATGTGTAGTAATAGCATTTTCTGCTGCTTATATTAGCAATTTTCTGTATATAAGAGCAATCTCATATTTCTGTGGTGTAATTTAATAGATCTAGTAGATTTATCTCTTCTATGTGTTCAATTGGCATATGCCATGCTTGTTGCAATACCTAATCCTTTGGCATTGCTAAAGCTTCGGTTGTTAAATTCAAATACAATGTCCCTGTGTAGCTTAAAATATACGACTCTGAAACCTAGTTGCTCTGTAGCATAAGGTTATTTTGCTGTCCTTTTAGATAGATTTTTAATTTGTTCTCAGAGCCAAAGCATTTTTAATCATTTTTGCATACTGAAGAAAGAAGATTAAGTCCAGGAATAGGTCAGTAGGTCACAAAGGAGCAGACCATGAAGTATGGATAATTGTGTCTCCTAGATGCTCAAAAAATTCACAAAAGCACCTTTGAGGGGATGAGAAGAACGGAAAATTTTAACCCATAAAGTCTTAAAATATACTGAATAGAAGGCTACCAAGGCAAATCATCTGATTCTCTGGGAAAAGATCATGAATATAAAAATGTTTGGAGAGGCTCCATTACTCTTTTGTGAGGCAATATAAACTTCTTGTTTTAGTAAAGGAAAGAGAAAAAAGGTTCAATGCTCACAAATCTCCCATATGTATTGAAATTGCATAATTTATAAATTGCACCTACGGCAGATTTTTCTGGTACACACCAATGCAACTTCAGATTGTTACATATCCAACTAATAGTGTAGCTATTAATTTGATTCCAACTTCTTTACTTGATCATTTACAAACCAAACTGAAGTATTCCTATTGCTCTCTGTTAGTTAGACTTATTTTTTTCGAGCTGTGTAGAAAAATTTATGCTCCATCTGTAGTCTATCATATAGATCTAAGCTCTTTCCGGAAAGTAGAGAGGGAAAGCACGTCATGGGTTCGAACCCTACCATAGACAAAAGCCTGGTATTTAAGTGGAGAAGGGTAGAGGAGCGGACTATTATGCACCGAGTTTTAAACTGTGCATCACAAGCCCTCGGGAATTTCTTGGTCATCAAAAAGGAAAAAGTAGAGAGGGGAATTGCCGAGAGCTACTCTTCTATGTAGTTCTGAGTGATACTTATGTTAATGTTTCGGAAGTTAACAGCTTAGCACCTTGTGCTCTATTATCAGACCTTCTTACCTATCTTTCAAGGGCTATATTTCTCTAGGCAATGCATTCTCAACCTTTGCATTCATGCCTTGCTGTTTTATCTGTCTTCTGTAATTTCACTGCTGGATCTAAATGCTTTATGTTCTCAATTTTAATGTTTTAGAATGAAGACGGTAATGGTCTTCATAATGTGAGGGAGAGAGCTGGGGTGGAGGGGGAGGGGCACTGATATGTGGTGGCTTACCTTGCTTAAAACGTAAATGTTGGTGTCATTTATTCAGTATCTTTCTTTGACTGAAACTAAATAAGTAGTTTATCACTTCAGTTTCATCTTAGGTTCTTTTTTACTTTTACTCCAGGGTACGATATCATTTATGCTTGGGCTCTTCCTTATATTCGTTCGCTGGCCAGTTGTGGGTATCATTGTGGAAATATATGGATGCATTGTTCTCTTCAGGTGAGCACCTTTTGGATATTTACCAGACAAGTTTCTCATTCATCTTTGCTTGAGTAACATAAGGTATTGACTTTGATCTTTTCCCTGCAGCTGTTTCTGGCCATCCATCAAGGTTTTTCTTTTCCAGATTCCTGTATTTGGATGGATTCTACGGTATCCTGCTCTGGTGAGTTAATACTTATTTCTGTCTCAAATCTGGTGGCTAAATATGGCTTTACTGGAGATGGAAGAGTATTTAAAGCTTCTGCAGCTCCTTCAGGCCATTTTTCCTTAAAAAAGGCATCTAATTATACTGATACATAGGGTTTCTCCTTACTTCATAAAAAAAAATTGTACTGATACATGGGGTTGATGATGTTTTTTTTCCCAAAACAAGGAAAGTGGGCTTTGTCCCTTGATTGGTTGGGTTAAATATTTGTACAAATGCATGCCTGATTTTGATTTTGGCTATGGTCGCGTTTCTTTCTTTTCTGTGCTTCTCATTGTTGGTTCTTTTAAGGTTGTTAGAATGAAGTTATTTTGTGGTCCTTGATGGTTGTCTGAAGTTGCAAATTGGTCCTCAATGCTTTGGTTGTGCAAATCACACTCCTACATGTTAATTTGAGCTCAAGGTTCCTGGTTTTATCAGATAAATGGTCATATGTTTTAAATTTGCATCTGATAATGGTTATTTTAAGGACCAAAGGGTGAATGGAGGGAGTAAACACGCCCAGTGTGCCACTATTGCTTACCATAGAGCGCCACAGTTTAATTACGATCAAATTTATGTCATAGTCTACTCTTTGGGAATAGAAACATATAAAATCCATCACTTTCGATGTCATGTAGTGCCTTAAACCTTCCACCAAACCCACTTTATTCTTTACTTCACTAAATACGGAGATATGGATGTACTTATGCATCATTTAGGGGCAAGTTTCTTGTTCTGGAATCATAGCTAATAAGTGGTCATTGTGGTGTAACTTGGAAAAGAAAGTTCAGATGATTGACAGCGGCATTTATTTTTACAGATATATGTTTCAGCTTTTTGTATCAAAAATGTATCATGCTAGGTTCTAACATTTTGCCACCTTTGTTTTCAGCTTCTTGACCGTTTCCGGAGCTGACAGATTAGTGTGTTCCAGTTATCGTGTTTGTGCAAGGAGGAAGAATATACTCAGCTAGGACGCGTCAGAGTGGTTTGTTGTAATTTGAGATTGTTTGAAACTTTTTTCACATGTTGATATTGATAAATCAGTAGAACAAATGGTTTTAGCATGTCATACTGTCTCAATAGAGACCATTTTCAGAGTAGAACAATTTTGGAAGGTTTCTGACTACAATTTTTTACTTGTATCTGTCAAGATGTGACAATATATAGACTGTACTAAGAGTTCTCCCGGCTGCAGACATAAATAAGAGGTCAGTACAATTGCTGTGATTGGAATTTGGGTGATGATGCTTACACAAATGTCATGTTATGTCCTTGTCCTGTCCTCATTAATTCAACGTCGTAGAACATGCTTTTAACAGTCTATATATATATTCTCTTCCAGTCTTTTGTCTTTGGTACTATTCACCACTTGTTCGGGTCGCTCCGGTCATTTTATATGTATAATAATTGGGACCACTTTTACTACCTAACCTGTCCCTTTTTTTCTTTTTCTTTTTTTTCAAATTACTAAAGAAAGGATTATTAATGGACCCATCACTTCTCCTTGTTTTGGATCCATCCTATCTTTTTATTATACAGATTGAGAGCAGAAGAAACTGAGAGATTTCTTTTTTTTTTCAAAATTAAAATAATTACAAAAATGAAAGCTTAATGCCTCTGCTCATTGCAATTTAAAAGCTTAAGTAATTAGAAAAAGCAATCATACTTTTACTACTAAATTTTATCTTCTCAACACCCCCTTTGCGCGCAATCCTAATTTATATTCAGGTGAATTTTCTATTATAATTTTTTTAATAACAGAAGACAATGAGACTTGAAATTTAAGACTTGATCTATCTTTTTTAATATAATATTAAAGTGTGTAATCGTATATTTTTTCTAAAAGTTTAAGCTATTAAATATATATATAGAAACACATTTACTTACTTAATCGTATCTTCTCAAACATAATAACATGTAAACAGCAGGATGAAAATCACAACTCAATGATCTGTGGGCTGAGGTAATATATACAACAAGCACATAATCCCACTTCTCTATATATATTAATTTGGAATTTAATCATGAAGATTCTCATAATCAAATCATGTCTTAATAATTGAACAAAAGGACAAGAAATAGGGAAAACTATAGTACACTCCACTCCAGCAGCCACAAGTGACCAAATTAAAGGAGCAGTTAAAGGTAAAGGAAAAGTCGAGATGCTTTTTATATCTAAATCAAAAATACTATGTATATGGCTGAGTTGGCTTGGAAAAAGAAGTGCAGGGGGGCGGCTAATATAAGAGAAACTATGAGACAAAAAAGTTTATATCTACTGGTATGGTATGTATCTATAAAATGAATGAAAATTCGAATTTGTTTTCTCTTTATTTCCAATAAGTTATTTACTCGAATTAAATGCTTCATTTTCCCAGCAATAATCATCATACATAATTTCACTCTTAATATTGACCATTCAAATTAGCTAGAGTTACTATTACTTTATCTTAGAAGAATACAACGTATAATTTGTTAAGTTTGTGCGCTCTCTCACACACATCTTTTAATAATACGTATTATCTGACCAAAAAGAAAAAAAATTACATAATTTATATATAGAGAGAGAGTAAGTCTATAGATATAATAGAAAAATAAATATTAATTTGAGACACAAATTAAATAGCACATGGTGACATGCCTTGTTGACTTAGGGGAATACGTCGAAACAGAAACATAAAACTCTAAATAGTATTTTATTTATTTATTTGGCTTTTCCAATAATTGAGGACAAAAGGGCTGCTGCTCGTCAATTCATCATCTTTACTTTCCCAGGTGCCATGTGATTTTAATTTAGGGACCAGCAAAGAATCCAAACAGTAGTGGCTAGTGACTAGTGAGTAGTGAGTTGTGACTAACGTAACAAAAACCCACCATCCATGAGGCACGAGAGCGACGCTAACTATGGCCAAAACGTGTTGTATTGAATACCTACGTGTTTTCGGGACAATTCACAAAACAGAATAAATTAATTTTTTGAAATAATTCATATGTTTATGACAAAGATGTAAAAAGAAATGCTCTTGAGGTACTAATATGTAGGACATATATTTGAAGTGACAAGATGAAAGACTCCGAAGTTATATAAGTTCCACATTAATTTTTTATTTAACAAATATAACACTTAAATTTCATATCTTGCAATAAGATACTAGCATTATGGAAATGCTTAACCAAATACAATCTTAGATTAGTTAATGGAATGAGAATTGTCTAAAATAGTATAAAAGGACTATCTCACCCCTAAAGCATAGGTATGGTACTCAACAATAAATAATTTGAACGCTACTTGATATCCAACAATAAAACAATCTTAGGTTAGTTAATGTTTTTTCTGAGGTTCTTGGGAAATGAAGAAAGAGAGATGTAATATTTTAATTGAAGAATAGGTTAATTACGCAGAGTACCATTTTCATCTTATTAATGCATGTAACCAAGAGGATATATAAAAATAAAATAAAATAAAATAAAAAACTGAACAAAATTCATCTCTTTATTGATTTGGTGCAAGTAGGCACTAGGAGGAGACAGCCAACAATAATTACCAGCTAACGAATCATAAACCTTACAAAGATATAATAATACCCCTATACAATACAATACAATAATAATAAATTACTATAAAGAAATACACCTGATCCAAGATCCACTATATGAATTTCCCAAAATGAATAAAAACTAAGCTGTCGAAGCCACTTCCACGTGAAGACACACAGAGAATAACAATGTGTAAGAAGGCCACCAGAGAAGTAGAAGCAAAGTGGTCCAAGTTGAATAATATCTTATTATTGATTAAATTAATTTCTTTTGACCATGGAACTCTCAATCTTCTCCTCACGAAGCCATCACTTATTTTCAAATCTGCAAAAGGATAACACAAGAATATTTGAATATTAATTAAAGCCTTTATCAAATTAGATTATCATGTAACAAAAAGATTTTAAAGTACAAACTACTTACTTGACTGGTTGTGGAAAATGGCCAAGCTTTTCAAATTGCTTAGTAGTGGACNACTTGTACACATACTTGGGCGATGGAGGAGGTGGTGACTTATAAACATAAGTCGGTGATGGTAGTGGAGGAGATTTATAATAGTATGGAGCAGGTGTAGGCTTGGGCTTTTTGTATTCTGCATAAGGTGTCTTAGAGCCATAAGCAAATGGTTTAGCATAGAGTACAACTTCATAACGATTTTTTGATTTCACTTTGAGGTTAGCACCCTTTATTCCCCCATGAAAGTTTGTAGGAATGTTACATTTTGAATCCTTTGGAGCATTGTGGAGTTTAGCCTTGCAAGCCTTTCCTCCGTATTTGCGATATTCAAACCCTTTAACTGTGATACTAAATTTGCCATTGTTCTTAGTGGTACCATAACTCACAATTTTCTTGTCACCAGCTTTGCAGGTTACTTCAACAACAACACCTAATCCATGAAATAATACATTAGTAATTAACACTAAAACAATTGAGCTGCTAACAAATGATCATTTTGATATTTCTCCAATTCTTGCAAAAACCAACTCTTGTCGTTTTAATAGTTTCAACGATACGTTTCGAAGACAGCATAAGATGAATAAGAGCATATATGGTTGGATAATTCTTTTATGAAAAATTAAAAGAAAATAAAGAAATAGGGCATGATATAAAGACTGTGGTACCTTTCAAGTGTTTCTTGCCGTGAGACATTTTTGGGTGCTTCCAATCATAGCATCTAAAATAATAGACTTTTCCGACAACTTTAACCATGAATTGATGATGTGGAGGATAGTAATGAGTTGTTGTTGGTGAAGTGTAGTAGTATGGTGGAGGAGAAGACTTCTTTGGTGGTGATGGTTACAAGAAAATATTTTTCCGCAATAGGGAAGTATGACTTTTTTCACTTTTAGACGAAAGTCATTTTCCTTCACATTAT
>JACEIK010000031.1:82346-97116 GCA_018107945.1 Datura stramonium | reverse complement strand
TATGGTGGTGGTGGAGATGGAGAAGGAGGTGGTGGCGACTTGTACTCATAAGGCGGTGGTGGAGAAGGAGAAGGAGGGGGTGGTGATGTATATTCATAAGGTGGTGGAGGTGGAGAAGCATATACGTAAGGGTCTGCAGAAACAATATTAGCAACAGCCAAAATGGCGGCCAATGCCACTAAGATTTGTGGCAAATGACGACCCCGGCCGGGGCCGCCACCGAGAAGCCTCATAGCTAGCCGGAAAATTGCACCACCAGCTCCTCAAAAATGTGGCTATAGCTGATAAATATGCAAGACAAGAGTGGTAAGAAAGAAAGAAAGAAAGAGGAAGAGAAGTGGTTTAGTTAGAGAGGTGGTGATGACTTAATGGGAAGCAATGGGCAAAGTATTTATAGTAACACTGGCAGTCGTTGGTGTGGAGCTGTCAATTGCCACCAATTCAATTTGTCTGATTGTGAAAAAAGACTTTTCAAAAAATGAACTCTATACAGCTGGACTTGCTTAATTTATTTTTTTTAAAGTTCCATTACTTCTTCATCACTCTGATTTTTCCAATTGTCTAACAAGTGGTTACCTGCTGCATAGATAGATTTATTTACAAAAAAGAAGGGCATAACAATATGCACAGAGACACTTGTGTCATAGAGGAAAAGGATATCTAGTTTTTAATATTTTACTCTTCAATGATATATTAATTTGCCTCTAATTAAAGCCTAATAATGAGAATTACTGAGATCACAAAATTTGGTCTTTATTGTTGTCTTCTATTTTCCTAGCCGCCGTGGTGGGGTTGGACTTGGACTTTGGGTCGGGGTTCCTATGAAATAAGGGTAGGTGCAGTTGCCTTTAATTTGGATATATTTTCATATATATATATTCGTGTTCAAAGGGATTAATAAATCAAGCCTTACTTATTCATGTGCCCAATGCACAAGAATCTTATCTTCTTCTCCTTCTTCCACCATATACATGGTTACACAAGTAATTAAATTTAAAAGTACACCAGTTATATCTTTGTTTAATCATAAATTACTGTAATTATTGAATAAATTAAACAAAGAGATTCTCACACATTTTTAGGCAATAAAATCATTGAAGTTGAGGGACTCTTCAATATCACATTTAGCTCTGTTTGTCTTTACACTGAAATAATAAATAGTTCATACATGTGATACACTCGCACTATACTGATTTATAACTTAATGATCAAATTATTTGTTTTGATGTAAATACTACTTAATCAAGAAGGAATAGATAACTTCAAAAATTAACTGTGTACAGATGCATATATAGTTCGAAGGTAATATTTGTTGAATGTCGATGGCTAAAGGAAAATTATTTCTTTGCCAACTGTAAATATGGAAATAGTCCACAAGAAACCTTTGAAGGGGACATTTTGTTTGACATTAAAACGTTTTAAGAAATGGAACTCTCTCGGTGATTTCCAACGTGAATAATTAATTAATTAATTAATTAAAACATAGAAACATTATTTATTTGAAAAATTAATATATACATATATATTCCCGTTTCACTTATGTTTATTATTAATCATACAATGCAAGAAATTAAAATTATTATAACAGACTTGGTATGCACTACTACTAATTCAAAATTTACAATACCGCGTTTATTATGTAATCTGAAACTTCTTTTTTCATGTTTCTTTAGTAGTATTGGTTTTAGTTTCATTGGTGCATACATAAAAGAAATTATGTATCTTTTTTTTTTTTTTTAAATTTTTGTATAGTATCAGAAAGAGAATGACTTGGTATAACCTACTACTAATTCAAAATTTACAAGCCGACATAATTCTAATACTTAATTAATAACTAATTAGTTGACTTTTACTTAATTTGCTTCTATTCCGTTACGCCACTTTGAACAAATTTTTTAAGTGATCTGTGAACCGATGAAACTTTCCTTTCAGAAAATTTCCCCCCATTTCTAGTAATACAAATTAAAAATCTTCCTTTTTATTAAAAGTTTAATCCAATACATTTATTTGATGTTTCCTATATTTATAACACAATCTGAGCAAAACAGATATAATACATTGTCTACCTCCTTATAAAACTAAACCTATAGAAAACCTTTAAACAATTAATTAAGTTGTTATGATTCCTTTAGTAAATTAATCCCTCAAATTAGACAGATACGAGTTGTAATACTTTTGGAGAAGTTGACTCGGCCTATAACGTTCTCTTTCTCACCCGTTTAATTTATATTTCAAAATTTAAAATAATTAGCGTGATCTAATTATATATATATATATATATACATGCATGGTATTTTATTTATGAAAATTTGAGCCGAGAGTAATATATGAATTGAGTTAAATTTCCAAAACTTGTTCTAAATTTACATTTATTTGCAACCGTTTTTATAATAAAATCATATTTCACTAATCGGATTCGTATATCAAAAAAATTAGTCAAGAATCATATAATTCTTCGTGATCTGAATCACTACTTCTCCATTGTGGACAACATGTTGGGATAGTTTTTAATTTCTTATATATTTTCATTTTTTTAGTATAGTGATAATTTTTGAAATGCATGTGATCTCAATCATGATATCAATTGCATGTGAAGGCAATCCCTTTATTTATTTATTTTTGGGGGGTGGGGGGTGGGGGGGGTGATCAGAGTGTTGAACAGAAAAAGATTATTCCTGAAATGCTTGCAAGTAAAAAAATTCACGGTGAACTCGGATTTGGACGCTAGCTCCCATTTAATCTACTAATAATATTTAGTTTTTCTCCTTATTATTCAATTTCACTTATTTATTGTAGGGATCATATAGTTTCCGTTCATAATTGCTAAGCACACTAATAATTACATTTTCAACCGGACAATAAATTATTTTTTTAAAAAAAATCATAAGTTACACATTGTTTATACGAAAAACATATAACTTTAGATTAAAAAATTTTTAGTGCATTAATTATGAATAACATGATTTCAAAATTATAATGATTAAATAGTTTGAGGTAACGGATACTAGTTTTCACGTTCTCCAAGCGAATTGCATACCATTAGACAGTTTATTAATGTTTAGCTTCTTCGATAACACATAATACCATATATTTTATTTATAAATATATATATATATATATCGAATATGTTTTCATCTTTAAATCCTTAATAATAAATAACTAGCTAGAGATGTATAAAGAAAATCAATAAATTACAATAATTCGATAATTTGAATTAAAATCAAATTAAAAAATGCATAAAAATATTAAAATATAGTAAAAAAACTCAACAATTTTTTAAATTTTAAAAATTAAAATATTTAAATTTAAAGCGCTTTTGATGGTAGATTCGCTTCAATATATTGATATTTAGAGAGGGTGCTGCTTCACCACACATTGCCTACCTCTGTGATTTTCAATTAAAATCTGAATAAATATAAAGTTTTAATTCAAGTACCATCACATGGAGGATCATGGTTTACTGATTATTTATTTATATCACCTTCGTAGAAGCTATATATATGTTTCTCATTAATTATATTATATGTGTTGTTCGTCAACTCTCTTAATTGTATGGTTAATTACAAATATCAACAAAAACATGTTTGGTTTGTCCTTTTTTTTTTCCTTGTCATGGAGACCTTTTCGATAATTTCAAAATAAGAGGGAAGTAAAACCAAATATACACAATCAATGGATCTGAATCTTGCTCTCAAAACAGAAAGAAACATTTTTTAAAATCTTCGAGTGTACGATAGCCTGTGTATATGCTTTTATACACATTTTGAAATTTTCTCTATTTCATTCATGTAAATAATATCCTAGTGCCAACAATTAGTAAGTCTCGAATGCGGAAGTCGGAGTCGTCTTTTGTTACAAATAGCTATCTTTTTTTAATATGAATTTTTTTTTTCTTGTAAGCTTTTAATTTAATCGGACCTTGTATTATTGACGTATGCTTTGGCATCTCTGATAAGCAAGTGAATGTGGCCGGTGCGTGGCGAACGGTTCATCAAGCCATTTTAAGCCTCAACTCCTAAATAGGAATAGGGGTAGTTTACAAATTCGGGTAGAAGTGCTTTATTTTGTGTGATAGCCCTCTCGATACCTTATTGGAGCTTTGTAACTAGTGGCGGTTTCCCGTCGCGTCGGCCTTTTTTCCGGTGCGCGGAGCCCCAACAAGAAAGTATTATTGATATTTGACTTGACTTTCTTACTGCAATTGGGGTTTTTCTATTCTTAAAAAGGAAAATGCAAATTTTTATTATTTTGTTAAAACTTCAACGATATGACAACACGATTATTTTTGGTCCCAAACAAATAAGTATTAGACATCAAGTAAAGGCAAGAAAAATGAATATGCAAGTTTAACATCTTACTTGGCATATTTAAAACCGCTGGAGTACAAAAATTAAATAATATTTTAATATATTATATATATCTATGATTTGAAATACAAGAATTTTTTAAAAAAAAATTATTAACTATTTTGTGCCAAGACAAATTGGGTCAAACAAATTAAAATGGGACGGCATGCATTCTAAATACGTAAAAAAAATATTTAAAAATTTTCGTCAAATATAAATTGTCCAATAGTTGAAAGAGCCTATTATTCATACAACTAACATTAACCTACAAATTGATATCTCCATTAAAGAAAAAATTTGTCTATAGAATAATGGGTATATTAATTGTATTTTTCCCTTTCCATCATGACCCCATTCCTTAAATAAAAAAGAGTAAGACGAAGGAAATTAAAGAAAGAAATTCCAGAATGGAGCGCACCTAATCCATGTGGAAAACATTTGTGCAGGTTACTCTATTTCTCTCTTCCTATATAGAGAGAGTATTATGGGATTTGAAAAATGATGTTATTAGTATAAAATCACATGGTGTGTTTATTTGTTTTTATTTCCCTCCATTATAACAACTCATACCAAGTCTTCTTCCAAAGCACAATCTTTTATCTAAAATGCTGGCACTTTAATTTCTTAGTTAATATACCGGATTATCGATGGAGCTGTGTCTCTCAACACGGTATTGACTAATTTTGAGCAGCAGGGTTGGATTAATCTTTTTTCAACGCCAATAATTATAGAACAAGAATAATAATAGGTCGAGTTGGAGGGATAATACTTTATTTTTTGGCATGCAGCATAATAGCTGTGCTCGATATTATTGGAACTCATATAATTTATGCCCTCTTTGGTTAATTAATTATTGAACAGTGCAATATTTCATTTAGATTATTCTACGGTCTACACCAAAAAAGAAGAAAAAGAAAAAAATGGTTGAAACGCATTTATTATCACACAGAAATTCTTTGTTACATCTTTTCCACGGCTGCGGGGGGTTTTATGGCCCTCGCAGGCATTTAAAATGGAATATATGTTTATATCTTTATGTGGCGGAGAAAGCGTATCTGGCTCTGCGAGAGAATTGAACGAGTTATATTCCAGTTTTAAGAAAAACTCTTCTTTTCTGTTTTCTTTTTTTCCTTTTATCTTTCTCTCCACCCCTCCCCCTCTCTCTCATCACTTTAGAGCCACCAACTCCTCCTCCACCACCTCCCTACCACTACCAAAAAGTCATTGGCTTTTGCCACATCTCTAACTATTCGATTAAATGTGCGCAAATTAGCTCATTCAACAATATCTCTATCTGGCATTAAAGTCATGGCATGACATGACCTTTCAAAAACTCATTACCAAAAAATAATCTAAATAGTAATCAAAATCTCCAAAAACACTCCAATTAGTAAAGTAAATAACTAAATTAAAAAATTAACTTCTCCAACCACAATAATTGTTAAAAATAGGTGCTATGATAAAAAAATTGAAGCATTTGCCGAAAAAAATTCGGCCACCATTGATGTATTTAACTACTGAATTATGAAAAAATTGTTTCTACTTATTTGACTTTGCATGAAATAATTTTTTTTTAAAAAGGGATAAGATAAAATAGAAGAAAAGAGAGAAAGGATAGGAAGAAAGACAAAATAAATAAATAAATAAACAAATAAATAAAATTAAAAAATGACACGTGTCGGCGCGTGTTTTTCACCAATTTAACATAAATCATTTTGTTATTTTTAAGGGTGAATATATTTTACATTTAAAATAATTGAGAGGGTTACGGGACCCCATAAAATTAAGTGTGTAAATGCGATTAGACAAACTAGAATATATTTTGAACTATTTTCCCAAAAAAAGGGACGCCACAATATTTCGTTTTAATTTCAGTTTTCACCTAACACTCTTCCCCCTATTGCCTTTTTCTCCTCTCTTCTTTTTTTTTTTTTAATTTTCGAGAAATTATATTTATTTGTTCTGAATTTTAAAAAGCGGTTAAAAAAATTTACTTTCTAATACTAATTATTAATTAACGAAAGGTTCGTATGATAAAAAATTAAAGCATTTGCCGAAAATTTGGTCACTACTGATTATCTAAAAAATATTTCTACTTATTTCACTTTATAAGAATAATTTTTTAAAAAGAAAAGATAAAAGATAAAATAGAAGAAAAAAGAGAGAAAAAGAATAGGAAGAAAAGACAAAAGAAATAAATAAAAAAATGATACGTGTCGACGCGTGTTTTTCACCAATTTAACATAAATTTATTTGTTGCTTTTAAGGATGAATATATTAGATTTTAAAATAGTTCGGAGGGTTACGGACCCCGCAAGGGTGGGGTGTGTAAATATAATTTCAGACAAAGAATTACAATGTGTTTTGAATTATTTTCCCAAGAAAAAGGGCATACAATATTTCGTTTTAATTTCAGTTTCACCTAACTCTTCCCCCTATTGCCTTTTCTCTCTCTTCTTGTTTAATTTTGCCTTTTGATTGGATGGGACCAATATCATATATATTGAGACCATCTAAACGTAAATGGTCCGAGAAACGTTTTTAAAAACGTTGGTCCATTTTATAATTATGTGATTTGACTGCTAGCTAATTTATTGATCTCCCGTAATTACGTTTTGTTGAAAATTGACATACATGCATGTGGATCCTCTCCATTCTTCCTTTTCTCCTTTTTCCTCATGTTTTTGTTTGGATGAGAGATTTTCTTTTTCTTTTTTAAAAATTTTATTTATTTATGGATAGGATAATCTGTTGCTAAGATTGTGAAATTACAGTAAATTTTTAAAATCAAACATATAATAATATTTATTATTTTAATCGTGATTAGGGATTTATTTTGATCAATTAAATCTTAATATGTTTCTATTCAAACAAGAACTTGAAAAAATGGAGAGAATGAAAATGGATGTATGCTTAATTCTGTTTCACCAACCAGAGTGAAAACTTTCCTGTTATTATTCCTAATTAATTAAGCTCTGCAGTTAAAACGTTAAGTTAATATTAACTAAATATGGTGGGGTGCCATCTGTCAAAAATTTCAACGATAGAGATTAATACAGCTCACAGGCAATTAATTACTAATTACCATTTTCTTTGTACAAACTATTTAAAGATATTATCATCAATTAGCTGAGTACCATGTACACAGTTACTCAGATTAATTGCCTTTTCCCCTTTTGTTCTGAAATTACTAATTATACAATTACTACCAATTGGTGCTTTAAAAGATGTATGTGGGTGATTAACCAAAAATCAAATCACTTAATTAAAAGGGTGACTTTTTCGTATGAGATACTACGATAATATTTTACCTTCTTTAAGTATTGCCAAGTAAAAGTTAACTGATAGGGAATAAATTTAGGTCAACATAGTAACAACTAACAACTGAATATTGAAATAGAGTCGCAATGATCTTTTCTAACAAGAAACGTACAAGTAAACAAAAAACTAGCTAGTTAATTTTCTCTATAAATATTACTAAACATAAAGACTAAAGCCTTTGACTATTAAAATTTGACAAATTTTTCAGAGATGCGTGTCCATTTTCAGCTAATATTCAATATGTGTAGATTGATTAAACTAAAAGATAAATCAGTTAGTCAAAACTTAAAATATATATATATGTTGGACCAATACTGTTAAATAAAAGTGAATATTAGATATCATTAGCATAGAACGCAGATATTAAGATGGATATATGACCAATAAAATTTGATGAAATTAAAAATGTCATATCAGACCAAAAGTATAATTAGTCGCACACGTGAAGGACAAAAATTTTATCTTGAGTTGGTTTAACAATGTCCAACATTTTATCCTCCTAAATGTGCTAGATGTTTACAACTACTTAAATTATAATGTGCGAATTGAGAAGTAATTTTGTTATTGATTGGTTGATGATTTTTAGGAGTCATAATGTTATCTTAATTAGGTATTCCTCTGCTTCATTTATTTTATCTTTTTTTCATAAAATATTAGTAGAAGAATTAATCCTGAATTAAGCACTTCTCCTCTTAATTTTAAGCATAAAAGTGACAAGGACCTCCCACCAAATGCTGCATATATAGCTTCTAGAACAAGGGATCAGATTAATCATTTCATTTTCTCGACAAAACAGTCGACGTCATTTTATTTAGTTTTGTTGCAATAAAGTCATGTGTTTGCGATATATATTAGTTTTTTAATATTAAGATTTCGAACAACTATTTTGTTAATCTTTTAAAATCAGCCTTTGCGTTATTTAATTTTCGAGAAATTATATTTATTTGTTCTGAATTTTAAAAAGCGGTTAAAAAAGATTCACTTTTTAATACTAATTATTAATTAACGAAACTGAAATTGTTCGTATGATAAGTATTCTTTATTTTTTTAATTCTGAGATTGTGAGTTTGAGTCATAAAAAAAGTAAAAAAGGAAGGAAGATGTATAAATAATAATAATAATAATAATAATAAAATATCAGTTAATTAGTACTAGTAGTAAAATAAACCTTAATTAGCTAGCCACTTTGGCTCTCCGCCCCAAAAAATGGAGGAAATGAAATTTCTTGTCTTTTTACAATTTGAATAGAAAAAAAATTACATTTTCAAATCTCTTATGTGTAAAAATATCAATCTTTATGTATTGTAAATAAATTCTATGCTATTAAGTTAATTGAGAGCTCATTTCATTTCTTTTTTAATTTATAATAAGTAAAAAAAATAAAAAAAATAAAAAAAATAAAAAAAATAAAAAAAATAAAAAAAATAAAAAAAATAAAAAAAATAAAAAAAATAAAAAAAATAAAAAATTAATATAATTTATTTTGATATAAAATTATCAAATAATTTAAAGTATGAATTTTATGGAAAATATGTTAAGATAAAATTATTTGTAATAAATATATAATCTTTAATTATTTGAACAGTTTGAATAAGAAATTAAGAAGGATTATGGTGCATACATATATCTATATAAGTGCATACAAATTAGTCACTTTCATATTGCTTGAAATGGGGGGCAAGATCTTCTTTTGCATATTTTCCTCTTCAATCTCCATCATTGTCTACAAAATAATAAGAAATCCAAAACCTATCGATCTCAATACTACTATAGGCTATTCAATTACATGCATATTCGGATGAATAATTGTATCTTAAACTATAGGAATATCTTTTTCAATTTTCTTTCTAAAAACCATTTAAACTTCAACATTACCTTTAAAAAATAAAAAAAAACATTTATACTTAAAAATGATTTTGTTATATCATGGAAAAATTAAAGTCATTTCAACAAGTGAGTTATGTTTCGGATTGTGAACGAGTTAGGTTCTTGTTTGTCTATATACTTGCTAGTTATATTCGAGATTTGTGGGGAGTTATTCGGGTTAAATTCATATCCTTCTTAATGATTACTTTCAGTTCTTCTATTGACTTTATTCAACTTTCATTGGTCTTCGTATTTGGTACATATTGTATTGATGCCCATCTTTGGGGCGCTACATTACTTACTGGGTGCGGATAGACGTAGTCCAGGACCTTCTTAGCTTTGTCGGTCGAGTCGGCAGTTCGGTCGGCTCCTTTCCTCGGGAGTTGATAGTAGAGGAGTTTTGTTCTTTTTAGCTGGTACGAGTTTTGGGTAATTAGGTCATCCCAGATCATTGTCCTCTAGAGGCTTATGACTACGAGTTTCTCGGTTGTTAGTTGTGGTTGATTGTGTGGGTCCTATATATATATATATATAATTTTGCGTGTTGGCCGTGTGGGGCCTAGTGTGGTGATACGGTTAAGCGGCCTTATTAGCCATAGTATGAGTATAGTTACCCATTTTTAGATTGCTATAACTTCAGACGGCTGTGGTGAGTATTGTCGGCCCCGCGTAGGATCTCTTTTGTCGCCTTGTTGTTGGATTAACTATTTTTAACACGGGTATTGCATGTCGCTGTCGGCGTAAGTTTGTGTTTGCAGTAGGATATAGCTAGTTGTTTTTACTCACGGGTCACGAGCAAGCACCAAAGGTGCCTATGCGCCCGAGGTCGAGACCGGAGTCCGGTTTGGCATCAAGTGTCGGTCATGCCTCCCAATGTGGGACGTGACACTAAGATATGTTATGCTTGTCTTAGCCCCTTTGTCGACATGAATTCCATAGTCATTGTCATAGGTGTCGACGTGCGTGTCGGTTGTTGTAAAGTTTATGTTATATTATTATTTGAATCGTAATAACATTGTTTATATAATTATAAATATGTGTATGGTGTTGGTTTGGTTTGTGGCTCGAGCTTGAGTCTGGAGGATTGTAGTCATGGCAATTGTTAGGGTTGTGAGGAGAGGAGTGGGTGCGTGAGGCTTATGATTCTTGTAGCGAGTTATAGGCTACTTGTGTGAATAAGATTAGGTGATGATTTTGACAAGTGAATGAGTGCAAAGTGGTTATGGTCGATGGTTGCCGATGATCTTTTATATTTGAGTCGGTGGCCGTGTGTCGATGGCACGTTGGTGGCCGTGGTGATGCTTAGGTTAGCAGTGCATTGTCCACTTGTTGTTAGTGGTGAGTAGAGGTGGCTTGTAGTTTGCTTGTAAAGCTTGGAGATAGATTTGTTAGGATGGTGAGTATTAGTAGTTAGTGGCTCGTCGGTGGACTAGACGTAAAAGAATAATCTTTATATTGTGATAATCGGTTGGTGGGGTTCAAGAGAGCTTTAGTTGTGGGTTGTTTGAGCATGTATTATTATTGTTGTTGATTATGAATGTTATGATATTGTATGTGCATGTTGTGTTTGAGGCCTTTGGAGCTCGTGGATACTAGACACTAGAGGTTGGTCCGGTCGAGAGTTGAGCAAAGGTAGAACTAATGGCTTATGGTTAAGTTGAGTTGCCTCCCGTAGAGGTAGATCTTTTGAGACATCTTTATCACGCCCCATGCAGGGGGGTATGAGCGCTTTTACAGTGCCACAGAAGGACCTGGACTATAGCGGTGGGCCTAGGCACGGCGGGTGTACGGCTAGCTCTATCTCGAGGGTTCACGGAAACAAACGGGCTATATAGCGGTAATAACCACTGACCTCACGACCAACTGAGTAGATAGCCACTGTCGAAGCATCGGCATTATTGAAACATTCTAATATCGAGGAACCTATGCGGGTCGACAAGGCCACCATCTTTGTCTAGTCATCGAAATGTAACATAGGGAATGTAGCTACGTGACGGCAGAGTCACCACTCTTGTCAACTATGGCCCAGCAGCGACATAAACGAAATACTAAACGGCTATAACAAGCGCACGGTCTCCACCTGGCCAAACCAGCTGACCACGGGGAGATAATATATACAATTTGCAAGCCCCTATGAGTAACAATATAAATGATCGGGACGGGGCCAGAACCTACCCATACTATACATCAAAAAGGAAAATAGCTACACTACGGAAATCGGACTTCGGACAGTGACGGGCGATGACTCGATAGGCATTTGGAATCACGGGGGATCGCCTCCTCGATCTGTAATTGCCCTGCGAGGCAAGTAATGCGGCGCCACCTCTTGGGCGTCAATGCGGCCCAGTGCGAGTATGCAAAAACAGCGAAATAATATGGCCGAAAACAGCGAATATAGATAGCATAACTAGCAATTACGTATGGCGGGGAGATAAGCGGAATGCGAAGAAGGCGTATGAGCGAGTCAAGCTGCATGCGATAAGAGGCGAGCGTACTGTGAAGCCTTTGACGACTGTGTCTAGTAGCTAGTATATAGCACATAAATAGATATACAAGTGGCAATGAGCCAATACCAACCCCGCAAAGCCAGAATGGCGCGAGCAAGCAAACGATCTATACCCCTACACAGGGTCAAAACCGGTAAAAAATAAGTCACTCCCACTCGTATTATTGCTCACTAGAGGCCTCTGCAAATACTGGGTCTCAAACGGGCCATAGACTTCTAGATATAAATAGCGTAATGCAGTCAGGACTCTGTGCCGATATACGTATCCATATAGGGTCCTGTTTCCCTGGACACAACTCAACGGGGCTATGCGAAGCTTGGAGCGCCTCTATTCACACAGACCGCAAACTCAACGGGGAATATACGTCTTTGAGCCTTGATACCACAGACCTTTATTTCAGCGAGGTTGTAAATATTGTCTTGTCAGAGGCTGAGTATGAGGGAAGCTTGATTCCATCTTCGTCAAGGCTAGGGACGTACCACCTTGGAGTAGCGTAAACCCACCCGCTCGATGGGCGACACAATTACCAACCCCGGGGCGGCGGGGCGCTGTCTACGGTGCCTCGCCACATCAAGTCTCAACAAAACAAATAGCACATATAAATAGCAAAGCATGTATAGCTGAAAAAGACTATGAAATCGATTTCTTATTGATCTCTTTACGTATTATGCGATTCTTTCTGATTATACTGATTCTGTAATCTTTATTTAACTGTTGACTAATACGTAGCGGGATACTATCTGTCCGGATGACTGTCTGTAGCCAATATCTCATGCGTACGAATGGCTGGTACAGCCATAATGCGCTACGAATGGCTGGTTGTAGCCATAATACGTAAATACATACGATTTTACTTTACTAGCACATTACATCTTTGTTTCTTTTATTCTACAACATGCTTGCTAATCATCTGACAGGCTGCTCCCTTTGAATCTAGAATGTTAACTCGCTCTTTGGCGCGTAGCTACTAACTTCGGGCCCGGAATCATACGACGCGCAAACCGGATTTTACTAAACTTACTCAATACTCAACATTCAGCCGAGAGTTCAAATACGGAGTTTACTATGATTCATATAGCCAAAGCTGCTAACTATGAGAAGGAACTACTTCACATACCTTATCCTCGAGTAATCATTGTCGGATGAAGCTCGGTCGGTACTCAGCTATTTCTCCCCATGCATTCATATACACATCAATTAGTACTAAATACAACACTATTCGAGACGACGTCACTTCCGATATAGTATAGCCTAAACTTAGGCTTATCGAAAGGCCAGTCGAAACTTTGCTATTTTTGGGGTCGAAGGGAGAAGTATTCACTTTACGGCTAGGAGCATATAGACAATAGTTTTGGAGCAATTCTACCTTACCTTAGTCCAGGTAGCTCGACGATTCGTCGGCCCGTATTTAGCGAAACAAAATCCGTAGGAATGCTCCCTTTACTAAATACCGCCGGTGCGAGGTTAATTTGAATTTGGACTACGCTTGGCGTAATCGGACGGTATTTTCTTATCTCCTTCGCTCTCTCTCTCTGTCTCTTACGACTTTTATGGAAATTATAAAGGTATCTGAAATAAATAAACCGAAGTGGGGCTTTATATACTCGGAACTATAAGTCTCATTCTGGAATGCGATTTATAAGTCGCATTCTGGAGATGCGATTTATAAGTCGTATTACTTGGAATGCAATTTATAAGTGGCAATTTTGCCCCTTCTTGGCCAGCGCCGACTTAGCGCTTGTCGATCTTTCCCCGGGCGGGCCTTTTTCACAGCAATGTGAAGCGCAAATACTCTTAACCAACATGAATATAGGCCGTCTATGTGCGAAAATTTAAGGGGTGTAACACGTACAATACTTATGGTAGTGTTCGCCCTCCATAATGACGTAAATGTCGAGCCTTTTGCGGGATGACAATTGATTCTCTAGATGAATTGAGCTCCGCTAACTCAAACAATATATATTTAGGATCAAATTATAACAATAAGATTATTTAAATACATATATTAATTGTCTTCATGTTTTAGTGATATGTCTCAATACATATTAATTATATATGCATTTTTTTTCATGTATACATATGTTATTCATGATGCATGTTTTTTGCAATTGCAGTTAAAGTTAAAAATATAGAAAAATTATTTTTGTGGTATTATATGCAACTCTTTCTTTTTGCAAGTAGTTAAAAAGATTACGGTTAAAATTTGTGTATACAATTTAAATTAGCGAGTGAAATCTTAAATTCTAAATTATCGCCTAAGAAAAAATTGTAATACGGCTTTTTACTATTGAAGTACCTTTTTACTATCTTTTGACTATAACTTACCAATAGTTATAGGTTAGAGTTTTGCTAATATTTATTGAATTATAAAAATGTCAATTATATCTAAGACTTGTACATATATGTCAATTCTTCTATTCTCGGTGCGGAGGAAAGAAAAGCCCAATAGTGTTTGTCCAGAAAGAGCCCGATAAATCTAATAGAGAAATGGGCTAGTCCTATCCTCAACGGGCCTTATTAACTTTGCCTAATAGAGCGAGTTGCTCATTTTGGCCCAATTCCCCTTCTGCAAACCAGACATTGAACTTGGGTTAATTTCTGTCCATTTTAATCCAGAGAAAATTACGTGACAGAACAAACTAAGACTTTATATTTATCTGAAATAGCGACAGTTTTAAAATATTATATGATATAGTAATAGTTTGAAATTTTATAGCAGATACACATCGA
>JACEIK010000031.1:71807-82239 GCA_018107945.1 Datura stramonium | reverse complement strand
TTATGCAAGCGGATATGATGTATTTCGCTATATCTTGAAATCAAAATACTAATACGTTTTATAATTAAGTAAAATCTTGCTTTTTTATTTTATTTTATAACTTTGAACACAAATAAGACTATTTATCAAAAAAAAATCTCCTTAATCAAATTTGAATGCAAATAGCACTATTTGCAAAAAAATTCTCTTCTATCAAATTTGAACGCAAATAACATTATTTGACCATACTTAATTGTCTCCATATAGTAAATACATTGGCACTGTACAATATTAATTTGGTAATCACATTATTAATGTACAACGGCAATCTGAGTTGTTGGCTTTCACGAATTACAAGTTTGAGTTGCAACTCATATGAATGACATCTTTGAGCCTTTCAATACTACCTTGTTCCCTTCTGCAGATACTTTATACTAGTGTTATTTTAAAATAAGAGACATTTTTTTTATTACATACTTGATTAAAAATTAAGTAAGATAAAATATTTTTTAAAAATGATGTTAATTAAATATAAACAAGTGATTATGGTTTAATTTAAAGGTTCAAAGAATTTGATAGATGAATTCCCCTAAAAGCAAAGAGTGTTTGTTGGGTTGGAGAAAGAGTTTTGAGTATGAATTTCACTCCCACTAGAACACTATTGTTTATATGTACATAGATAAGAGCTTAGTTGATATTGTCAAAGAAGAATGGAAGACCCCCTACTATGCGTGACAAGAACTTCACACCCGTTATGTTTTACTATTGAAGCAAAGTGATAGAGGAAACTTAAACACCAAATGAATGTGAATGTCTCGCTTTATTATTATTAGAAAAAATTGGAAGAAAAAATAAAATTAAATCCATTGCCCCTTTCCAACTCCCTCCTCTCCCTGCATATTCCCCGCATCTTAAAACAAACAAACAAACAAACAAACTCACTCTTCAGAATTCCCTCAAAATCGATTTTCCTAAATCTCCAATTCCAAGTTCCACTACCTACCAACTACTTCTCTCAGCTCAACTCGGTCCGTCGGTCCCTCGGAGTTCTCTGGATCTGGCCGGAATATTTTGTCTTCCGGTAGACCATTTCCCGCCAAGATATTATACATACTCTCATACCCCATTAATTCCCACTTCTCTCACAGGTCAGTTTTTTTTTTCTTGTTTTGTTTATGGGAAATATTGAATTCTGTTAAAAAAAAGACCGAGATGTAGATCTATTTGAAGTACGATGTTGCCCTTTTGTAAATCGAAATGGATGTTACATGCTTGATCCGAGTCGACTTCAATACTCTCTTGTTATGGAAGTTGTTGTCATGCAAAAAAAAGTTGATTTTTATTGGTTTGATAGTGAGATCCGTGCTTTCTAAATTTTGCGTTATATTGATTTGGACGATCTCTGCTTTTGATGCTAGGGAGAGGTGAAGTGAGGATTTATACTGCTGAATAATTGCAGGTGCAGTAAGAATTGAAAAAAGAACAAGTGCATTTGTTCAGTAAGTTACTTATTCAGCACTACCTTTTATATACTACGTATTCAGATGGTATTGTGAATTAGCTTTTCTATTTAGTTGCATCTGAGTCACCAAGTGTAGGCCATGGGATAGTGGATTGGTTATACGGCTTTGTCATAGTAATGTATCCTGTTTGCTTATCTCTGTGTATGTTACACGGATTCATTTTTGGGTACCTATACATTATAGGTGTGTGCATACTATTACTGATATTTCAAGTTGAGTGTGCGTTAAGTATCCATACCCGTGTTACACCCATTTGACATGGGTATGCCTAGGGCACGAATGAATGAATGTTACATGCAATATAGGTCTTTGTTAAGCAGCAGATGTGGTTTGGGTTGATGGTAGTTACATAAGAAGATTGAGAAAATGTATGATCTGCTCGACCTGTGTGCATGTATCTCACTTGATGTGCTTAAGCTGTTTGAACTGACTATTATAGTGTGGCATATAATGGTATATGAAATAGTCTTTAAAAGATGCAAATGAGCTATCCTTTTGTCCTAATTTATGTGACACACTTTCCTTTTTAGTCAATCCCAAAAAGAATGATACATTTCTGTATTGAGTAACAATTTAACTTTAAAATACCCATTTCACCCTTAATTAGATGATTTGTAGCCACACAAGCATCTATGACTTGTTTTTAGACCACAAGTTTCAAACTTCTTCCCATATTTCTTAAACTCCGTGCCTAGTCAGACTACTTAACATAAATTGGGAGAGAGGGAGTATATAATTCTGATACTTAAATTATATTTGAGAAGTACACTACCAGAACTTTTTCTTACTCTGTTGCCTTTACTTTGTTTATTTGGTTGCCCTTCCATTTTTTTTGTTCTAATATATGGGTGTACTCACCATGTCACTTGTATTTAGGTGAATTTTCTTTAGAGCTGAAACACTAAGCAGTAATTCATGAAGAACGGTATGGCAGAATGCGCTGTCTGTCATTCCAAGCTGGTTTCTCCAACTGTAAAAACTATTTCAAGGGCATATGACCGACACAGAAGCAAGATTTCATCAAAGCAGCGCGCTCTTAATGTCCTATTGGTTGTTGGAGATTGTATGCTGGTTGGTTTACAGGTAGTGACCCTTTTCGGATGTTCTAACTGTTTTTTTTACTTCTTCTCAGAAGAAGACAAATAAAGTTCTTAATTTTGCATGTGAATGATAATATCCTACCTATTAAGTGTATACTTACTAAGCTTCTTGATTTTGTGTGGATTGTGCTCTTTCCCTAACAATCACCATTCGTTTTGGTTCTTGTTAATATTTTCTGCTTTTCTACTGAATATAGTTAGTTATAGCTGTCACACATATCTTTTGCCACTTGCTTCTATCAGCACAGCATTTAAACTTGCTGCTTAAAAATGAGTAAGACATGTCTCAATCAGTAATTTTTTCCCCTTTTTCAGCCTGTTTTAGTATTTATGTCGAAAGTGGATGGAAAATTCAAGTTTAGTCCCGTAAGTGTCAACTTCTTGACAGAGGCGACAAAAGTCATCTTTGCAATAATAATGCTTTTAATCCAGGTATGCTGTTTTTATGTTTTCGGTTTTACTCTTAAGATTTTCTTTTCGATAGCTCAATTCATGTTTCTTGTTGGATTGTTTCTGCAGACCAGGCATCAAAAGGTTGGAGAAAAGCCACTTCTTTCAATATCCACATTTGTACAGGTAAAATGTCATTGATGTGAGTGTTGTAACTGCTCTTAGTTCTCCAGGGTGGGTTAAGACCTAGATTATTCCTCATCATGTCCATGTAATAGCAACATTCTTGCATATGTTCTTTATGATAGTTTAAACTTTGTAAGTGATGTAATATCTGAGGATCCAGTCTCTCAGTTGAGTCCTCTACTTTGCACCAATCTATTTCAGCTTCTTTGAGAATTGATGTTGTCAGTCTTTCTGTAGATTTCAGATTCTATGTTGACTACTTGATAGCTGTTCTGTGTGACTGAAATCTTGCAGTCTTTACATGCATTCAGTAGTTAGTTTCCATTGTATTGTTGTGCAAACATGCTACCAAGTCATTTAACAGGCTTACTATTAATTGATAATTTTAATGACCATTTTTTATTTTCTTCAGGCTGCACGAAACAATGTGCTTCTTGCTGTTCCAGCACTACTCTATGCCATAAATAACTACCTAAAGTTCATCATGCAGGTACTATTTGTTGAGCTTTTCTGTGCTTGTCATTTCTCTGAGTGACAATTTCCATAGTTTTGTTATTTCATCCAGCATCGTACATTTTGGCTCTGCGTTTTTACTTGTACTGTACATAGCTATAAAGTTGGAATTTTGTCTAGTTTCATCCATGGTATTCATAGAGAATTACAGGTTTTCCATGAGAAAAGTTGCTCTCAAACTTTACATGCTTGTCTCAAAGCTTGGGATATATTCAGTATTAGTTTCTAAGGTTACATATTGACTCCTGAGCTAGGGCAGTTGGATTTATTTCTCAAAATAAAAAATCTGAATGCTGTTTCAGTACATAGAGCGATGATTCCATAGAGATTGTTATTTGTTAATAACTTATGGCAAACTTCTGTCTCTGGCGTCAGTGGACCATGCTGGTTTTGCAAGAATGCTTCTGTGCACAATATTTCCTGCTCGCTGTCGCTTGGTCCTTAGCATGATTAAAAATCCTAAATAAGGGATGCTGCATAATCAATTACTATTGTTAGATGCCCCACTAGACGAAGGTCTGGCATGTGTAAACATGCCATGCCATGGTGCTGTAGGAGACAAGTGATGTCTTGCTTCTTTCCTCTCATGGCTAAGATGTACTGGAGAACTAAATTCATCTTTCATAACTCTATATTGGTTTATGGGTACTTCTCTGAATGTCCCCATTCACTTTAACAGTTATTGAAACATCTCTATAAAACTTGATTCGTGTTTGGCTTTGAATCTACTGAGTCATGTAGACATATTTGATTGACTGTTCTAATACTATTAAGATCTTTTCACTGTCCAATGTAATCTTTAAGTCACAGCCTGCTAGCTACCAGACTAAACACTCTGGATTTTCTTTTACCACAGTTATCCTTTCCCTTACATTTTTGCTCAATTATTTTTGTACAGTTATATTTCAACCCAGCAACAGTGAAGATGCTAAGCAATCTGAAGGTAACTGCTACATTTGACCACTGCTACAATAGATCATCTGGTTGTTTTTGCTGATTTTCTGCTGAATTCTTCAATTGCTTTATTGACTCTGGTTCCTCTTCTTTCTTTTGCATCATCTGCTACATTTTGGTTTTTCCACATTATTAAGTTGCTTCTTTGATCTCAAACATGAAGCTATGTATAAAGAATGATTCTGGTATTAATTTTAGTGTCATTATCAATAGACAGGTGTTCGGTTGTCATCTTTTTATTTTTGTATTAATAATACCAGCATTAGTTTTGGAAATTCCCGTGCTATTTCACCGACTTAGAGTGGAATACCAATACGTCAACTAGCAATGCATGTGTTAGAGTACAGAAAATTGAATAAAAAGAGGCTCTTTTTACTACTTCCTTGTGGGACATCATTTAACTAGGCACAAAGGCACAAAGTTTGAGAAAGAGAGGAAGACTTTTGAAAATTTTGGTCTAAAACAAACCTGAGACATTTTTTTGACTATAAACGATTTCATTAAGGGTAAAGGGGAACTTTAAAGGTAAGTTATTTCTAACTATAGGAAGGTGTCATTCTTTTTGGAACACATTGAAAAGGAAAATGTGCCACATAAATTGGGATAGAAGGAGTATTATTTTTAGTTAGCACTCTCTTGTTTGTTCTTCCTCATTTGTTTGTAATGATGTTCGTTTAAAATAATAAGAAGGTGTTTAAAGTAAATTTCCAAAAGAAAAATGCAGGATTCAATTAATTGTTTCTCGTATTTTAGTATTATCTCGTTTTAACTTTTACCTTAGAATTGTCTTTTAGCTGAGATATTAAAAAAAGTTACAATTATAAATGTCTTTTAATTATATCGATCTAATTGTTTTTAATCACAAACTGTGATAAATTAATATTAGATTGGACAAAGTGATGTAATATAGGCCAAGGGTATTACTGGAACACATCTTTGTCGAACTTAAACTATACACATGTTTTAGATAATGTGTTTCACCTCCATAGTTTGATACAATAAACCAAAAGAATAACATTTAAAAATGTTATATCATTGTATGATTATAATTGGTGGGTAACTTTTCCACCAACCAAATGACCCCTAAAGTTATTAGCCTGAAACTGCTGTTAATCAGTTTGGGTGGGTAGGATCCAAATTCTTCAATGTTCCATCTTGTAAAAGAGGTGCTGATTTTAAATCTGAACCAATGGTACTTTTTTGCTATACCAATAGCTCATCTGTATTCAGAATTATCATTTGGCTGTGTTTGAGTTTAGTCTAAAACATTGATTCGCGGATTCGCGGTTCACAATTCAGTGTAGGTAGCACCTAAGGGTGTTTCCTAGTGATCAATGAAGTGGATTCAGATCCCTAAATTCTTAGGTTCAAATCTCAGCGGAGGCAAAAAAACGAGGCGATTTTTGTGTATCTGTCTAAGCGTGCGTTGGTGGATAGAGTTACCTGGTCCTGTGCTGGTGGGAGGTAGTAGGAACTCTGTGGAATTAGTCGAGGTGCGTGCGAGCTGGCCAGACACCACAATTATTAAAAAATACAATGTAGCTAAATTCAGTTTAGCACAATCCAACTTCATCCCTGTATTCAGCCAACTCTGGATGAAACCTAAATTTAGAGCAACTTCCATCCGGATATCTCGCCAGCTAGTTTGGGATTAAAGCTTTATTGTTGTTGCCATTGTTTCTTGATCCAAATCTGTCCAGATTAGATTCCACAATTTTTGGTTGAGGACTGGACTGAAATTGCTTGCCCCCATCTAATCTGTATTATGGAGGCTGCCAGTGCAACGCACTATTTTCTTTTTGAAATTTCAAGCAATGTGGGCTGATAGTCCGTGAAGTACTCTTTGTAGATGGCTTGCAGTCTTTAGCTGGGGTTATCTCTTCCTCTGATCTTATGAATAATGTATCTACCTTGACGGGCCTTTGGAGAAAAACTAGATGTCGTCGTTGCTAGAATTTTATGCATCTTCCCCTTTTGCTAGTGGTAAAAGGAAGAGTTTGGAGAGAGTGGAAAGTTAGGTGTTTTGAAGATAAAGAAAACTCTATTCAGAAGATCAAGATGCACCGTTTACTTTTGTTTAATTTTTGGTGTAAACAAAATTTTGTAGATGATGCTGAAGCTGTGATAGAACTCATACAATCCCTTTACAAATAGGAAGTGATATCCTGTTGGTACCTTGACAGCACCTCCTTGGTGCTATTAATTATACACTTACCATTTCTCACCCAAAAAAAGGAAAAGTGCTTCTGGTATTTTCTTTTGTTATAATCATGTTAATCTTTCAATTCTTCCCTTCAGTAAAACATGGAAAAGATTGAACAGCCATAAAGAGCTGTATTTAAGTATTTTTATTAATTTTGGGGTGGTTATAAATTTTTTTCTCTAAAATAATGTTATGCACAGGGGTCGGAGTCAACTGCTCTGCTATTCTTTTATTGGCTAATCTAATGAAAGAGTTGTTTTAGCATCTTTCTAGAATTCCAAAGTTATCTGACCGAATCCTTCTTATAGGGCAGAAAAAAATGGACTACTCTTTTTTGTTCACTTGTCTCTTTCCGTAAATGTTACCTAAAGCCAAAAGTTATATTAAGTTGGTTATTTCTTTTCAGGAGCCTTAGATAGATGTGGTAAGAAGATGGGCTCTTGGAAAAAACAGTATATATCTTTTGGTGGGTTGGCTCACTTTTATTAGTTGTGTGCTGGATGGAATTCCTACATATTTGATGTCACGTTTTCCCATTCCAGGCAGTGTTGAAAAGAATTTTATTTCCATTAGAAGCCAGTTCCTTTGGGAAGGGAATGCTGACAGGAAAAGGTTTCATTTGGTCAAGTGGAAGGAAGTTATAAAAGACTATTAGGTGGTGGATTGGGTGTTAAAAATTTAAAGCTCCATAACAAGAGTTAGTTGTTCAAATGGTTGTGGAGATGCAATGAAACTGGAGAGGGAATCTGGAAACAGGTGATTGACACCAGATCCGGTAGAAGATTTTTGCGCTCCCTGTTCAATATTTCAGAAACTGGAGTATGGAAGCAGTTAAATAGATTATGGCCTGAATTTCAAAAGTTCATTTCATCAAAGGTTGGAGTGGAAGCAGAATCATATAGTGGATATAAACTGATGAATAGATTTCCCATATTGTATAGTCTAACCAGGAATAAACAGTTTATAATAGCAGAGTGTCATATAGAGGAAGGAGGGAGATTCAATTTCAGGAGAAACTTTAATGATTGGGATTGATGAAATTGGTCAACTTTTACATTGGTTGAAACCTTTGACCCTGGATGCGAGTAAGTTGGACTCCCAGATTTGGGTAGCTGGAAATAATGGCACGTTTTCCGTGAAGAGCTGCTATAGTCTATTGCAGAAACAAATAGGCCACTGGGATTTGACTTGGCCATGGAAGATGTGGAAATCATGAGCTCCTCCTAAAGTAGCTTGTTTTGGCTGGATTGTAGCTCAAAATGCAGGTTTAACTCAAGATGTGTTGCAGAGAAGGGTTATTCCTTTGTGCAGCATGCCTTTTTTGTGAAAATTCTCAGTAATCTGCCGAACACCTTTTTTTGCATTGTAATCATGCAGAGAAGATATGGGATCTGTTCCTAACTCTGAGCAGTGTGCAATGGGTGATGCCAAAGAATGTGAAAGATCTATTTATTTGTTGGCAAAATCAGAAAGTTGGGAGAAATAAAAAGCAAATCTGGAAAACGATACCTCTTTGCATCTTTTGGACCATTTGGTTGGAAGGAATAAGAGATGTTTTGCGAATCGGGAAGAATCATTTAGCTAGTGTTAAAATAGTTGTCTTCATAATCTTTACTTGTGGTGTAGGGGAAGTATGGCAAAAGACTTAGATCAGTAAATGATTTTTATAGAAGCTTTGAGAATGCAACAGTTGCAGCTGTGCTGTAGTTTGTATGCTTTTAGTACCTTCTTGGTACTTTATTGATGAAATTTACCTTAACCAAAAAAAGGTGGTCATTTTCTTTTTCTGTGTCTGAGACTTTACATATCAGTTGGTGAGTTTCTTGGTTTCACTATTATAAACCAGCAAACAGGATATCTTTCAGAATCTTTCTTAGATATTTTGCTATGGTAGAGCTTTTATTTAATATTTGCTTCTTTGTTGTCGAAGTGCAGGTTTTGGTTATTGCAGTGCTGCTGAAATTTATCATGAAACGGCGATTTTCCGTAATTCAGGTTAGTTGTTTCAAACTAGTAAAATAAGCTGGTGGTGCAGTATTGATTGTAGGGGCAGGAGAGAGCGAAGCATCCTGTGTAACTTCTTGCCAGATGGAAGTTGTATATCCATATAATGACTTATTATGTTACAGTGGGAGGCTCTTGCTTTGTTGCTAATTGGAATTAGCATTAATCAACTTCGATCCCTTCCTGAAGGCACCACTTCTTTGGCTCTTCCAGTTACCACAATTGCATACATCTATACACTGATTTTTGTAAGTAATTTAAACACTACCAATTCTATTTTGTTTGTTATTTGAGAAGGTCTTAGTAAACGCATGGACAGCGTTTGAGATGCTTGTTTATTCCTGTATAAAGGAGGGTTTTTCGTTTACACAGGTAACTGTGCCTTCTATGGCCTCAGTATTCAATGAGTATGCTTTGAAGAGTCAATATGACACTAGCATTTATCTCCAAGTAAGTTCACCATGGCTAATTATCATTTTTCTTATTTCTGTATCATCAGGATGTTCTGTGGTTAGATTGACTCATTATTTTCCTCTGCCTTCTTTGTGGGACAATTGTTACTTTCAAATGGATGTATCATTTTTATGTTCCTAACTTGAGGTACTTATCAGTGCCAGTTTACTGCAATGTTTGATTCTTTGGAGACTTAGCGGCTTTAATAAATGTCCAAGAACATTTTTCAACAGTAAATCCTGACTTCGAATGCCTTGTACAAGGGAATAAGAAAGATATAACATGTAATTTAGTTAAGATCAATATGAAGAACAGGTCTTTCTTATGATGAACATGTAACATTGTAGTATAATTATAATTCCATATGAGAATACTTCTTTGGTATGATGAACATAAAAAAAGGTTTTCTGGGAATAAGAAAGATGTAACACAGCAATCTAGTTAAGATTCAATATGAAGAACAGGTCTTTCTTATGATAAACATGTAACATTGCAGTTAAATATAATTCCATATGAAAATACTTCTTTGGTATGCTGAACAGAAAAAAAGGTTTCTTTCAGTTTCACTGTTTGTGCTAGCTTTTCTTGCCTTATTTTCTAATCTGATTTGTACTAGGATCTTTCTCCTAGAGCGGCATCAGTTGTCCAGTTAGGACTTCAGTTGATGCATGTCAGATCTTGTCTCTCTAGCAATTCTCCATTCATAGAGGGTGGGCGAGATTTCTAATCAGTACTCTCTTCCTGAACCATCTGACATGTTACTGTTTACTTTGCAGAACTTATTTCTGTACGGATATGGTGCTATATTCAACTTTCTAGCCATTCTTGGGATTGCTGTATTTAAAGGTAATGGGTTGATTCTGAGGGTTCCTATAAATCACAATTTGGTACATGACAAGGCAAATATAACTGACTAAATAAGACTGCACTGGACTTTATGGATTTCACCGTTTTGTCAAAAGAATAACATTGTTACTTTGCTATCTTAATTTCATCATAGTTCTTAGATCCTTGCTTTCATGATTTATCTTTAAGTAAATTGTCACAGTTATAAATACCACATTATTACACCTGCCCTGGGCTAGGTCTTGCTAACATGCACCTAGAAACGGAAGGGCTGGCCTAAG
>JACEIK010000031.1:55727-66180 GCA_018107945.1 Datura stramonium | reverse complement strand
CTTCCAACATTGTGAAACTTTACCTACAGTGGCTTAAGTCATCATTTTATCCTACAGAAATTCAATTCACAACTAGCAACTTGCGCAGTGAAAATTTTAAAACATTTTCTGTAAAATAAAATAATTATAATAAAATAGAAAGTTATGCGGGGTGGGTTGAAAACAACAAATCAGGCTATGCGGGGCAGGGCAGGTTGAAGTCTTCAGGGGTTTACACGGGTTTGCCCCCCAACCGCCCCGCCCCGCCTCGCTCTGCCCTGCCGCGTTTTCCATCCCTACATGTATATCTTCTCTGATAGTTGTGGAGTGATGTAGGGAACCCTCATGATGACATATATGCCTATGCTTGTAACCTGTGCAAAAGTTCTGTCTTTGTTTTGAAAAGCTTCTCGATAGAGGTAATTGAAGTGGCAACATATGAGATCATGGATCAAGATGATCCTACTTTAGACTACCAATCAAAAAATGATATTACTTCAGAGTAAGGCCTTCGTTGAACAATATTCCTCCAGCCTCTGAAATCTTTCTTCTGAATTTTTCAGGTCCTGGTAGCTTCGATATTTTTCAGGGGCATTCGAAGGCAACCATGCTTCTAATTGTTAACAATGCGGCACAAGGAATTCTGTCATCCTTTTTTTTCAAATATGCTGGTGAGATTATTACTCAATTTGCTCCACCTTTTTTTGTTCTTTGTATCCTCTACTAATGGGGTGGTTATATGTTTCTACTTGGTGCTTCTATGTAACCCATCTCACTTTTAACAATTTTTTTTTTCCTTTATGGTATTCTGCTGTATAACACAATTTGTTTGTACCAGATACAATTCTCAAGAAGTATTCTTCGACCGTCGCAACAATATTTACAGGCATAGCATCTGCTTTGTTGTTTGGTCATACACTGACCGTAAACTTTCTTCTTGGGATTTCTGTTGTTTTCATCTCAATGCATCAGGTATTAAAATTGAGAGAGTTGTCCCTCTGGCGTTTCTGATTTTCTCTTTGGACTGACCATATAACTTTGAATACTTCAGTTCTTTTCACCTCTTTCAAAAGTTAAAGATGACCAACAAAACGGGACATTGGAGCTGATTGATGTCCGGGAGAATCATCGGTATTTACTTTACTTGTTAAGTGTAAAGTAAAATTATGTCTCGGCCTTAAGTTATCTTTCCTTGTCAGCTACTGGTTCTTAGGAAAATGCTTCCTGTATTCTATTTTAGTTTCTTATATATGCTGAGTATGTGATAGAAAGCAGGAATTGCTATGGCTTGCTCCTGGTATGTCCATTCATTGAAAATGTTTGTGACTGGTGGAATGAGTAACACGATAATCCAACTATAGCCATCGTTTCTTGTAGCAGATGTAGTTCTGCATGTAATTCAGCTGCAGAAATTTCTCTTTGCCATGACTTTTATCATGTCATTTAAGTTCATATCGTATCATTGGATTAACTCTTGTCTTTATTTTTTTATTGGTAAGTGTCAAGGATCAGATGTAACCAGTTTAGAAAATGTATGAATTTATTGCTCCCTGCATAGCTGAAGGATTGCTTCTGTCTCTTTTGTTTCTATTTCTGCAAATATTACCTCCTTGTTGCTTGATATAATGAATGCATGACCTTTTTCTTGAAATAATATTTAAAAGAAAAGTTACTAGTTATTATTGGCATAAGGTCCTTTGCTATGTGATATACATCCCAGCTTCACTTACCAAGACAACAAGCCATACTTAAATTACTACTTGGTGATGATTGGCATTGGCCATACTATGTACAGAGGGATTTAAAAACTTCTCTTTTTATGCTAGTAAATTCTTCGTGCGACCTCGATTGTGCAAGTCTCTTTCCTTCCTTGCTATTAGTTGGTCTGAAAGTTTCACCTGGTATTTTCCAACCATAACATCAAACCCATCTATTGAAAGATGGATCTGAAACAAATGCTAAATTTTTTAGGTGTGTACATCACAGAGATGCATGTTCACTCCCTCCGCCCCTCCTTTTGACCTCTACCAACCCCTAAAATTTAAAAAGTTGCATCTGTTAATACTTCCCTTTTGTGTTGTTTTCAGATCTAAAGATTCATCCTTTGTAAATATGACAGCAGGAGCAAATGAGGAGGTATGGATCTTTTTATCAGAAATTTATAGATACTGAGTTTTTGCTGTATTTCCTACTTAACGTGGATGGATTTCATGTTAATTTCTTTTCCAGGCTAGTCATCGAGTAGGACCTGATGAAAGACAGCCACTTCTTCCAAGATGAATTTTGAACTGTATGTCTGCTAATGTCTCTATACTTTCTTATCCAAGTTGTTAACTTAGATGCACACAAATTAAGACCATGTTCAGACTTTTTATGGTATATGGATATGTCTCTTGGTTGCACTTCTTATTTGCAGAAAACATGTGGGAGGACTAAAAAGAAGACCAGGAGAGTTTGGTTGGCAACTTGGTCATTTAATGGGATTGTTTATCATGTTCTGTTTCTCTTTTTCTTTTGATATGTATGAGAAGAACTAATCAAGAAGAATAAATAATTTCACCACCAACAGATGCCATTAATATTGTTTTATTTTACACTTATTAGAGAACTGTTTATATCTAGTACTTTCCAGATCTGAGGTTGTGTAGGGTAAGTTATGCTATTTTCAGTTAGCACTATTATGAGATGTAGATATAGACACCAAGAAGCTAAGCTAATGTCGTTGGTGTTGTCAGATACCAACTATATCGAATGATTTACAACTAAAATGCATCTTGTACCTCCAGATTGACGTGAGAACTTTATCCTGCACGTCTTAGTATTTGTTGGTTTCTAAAACTCTGTTCCTGGATATGGTGCTTGTTTTATTGTTGTTAGACCTTTTTCTTGTTTAAATACAAGTTGCTTACCAGAAAATTGCTATTGTAGGTCATTTCTAGCTCATTTTGTGGTGAGCATTTACAGGGAGTGTAGACTGTTGAATACAAGGTAATATCCAGAACAAATAAAGAAAGAAACAGTCATTGTTTCTCTTTTCTTCTCTCCAAAATTTGATAAAATCTCTCTGCTTCACGGGATTGTTTCATGTGGAGAGAAAGATGATGTTGACGGAGGAGTTTTAGGTAGACAACAGCAGTATAGTTGTCATGGAATACAAATACGAGCTACCGATGTTGTATAAGTTACATACCAAATACAAAAAGACATGCAGTGTCATGCATTGATTTTCTTGTAGACAGTTTACAGTTATCAATTCTTTCATATATTCTTGTAATCAAGTGAATTTTGATGATAGACCTATGCCATAGAATTTATTGATGTTTATTTACAAGGATGTTGGTTTATCCTGGTCTAAAAGGTGGACGATGGCTCAAAATATTGGTTATCTTATCTGTGTTAAATATGCTATCTCTGCCGTAGTGAAAAATCCCTGAATTTGGATATAATGCACTCAAATTAAGGTGAAATCCACCATTGAACAATTTTTTTTTCTTCCTTAATTTCAAGCAAATTGTTGAGTGATACTTGTATTGCCGTCCTTGTGGTAATGCATTGTATATAAATCTTCTTATTTATGCTTGAATGCACTTAATCCGGCCTTTCACACGGACAGTTTGTACTTTTAACTGAATAGGCACAAGAAAAACTCACTTGTTCAGGTGAAGTTTGCACTTAACTTATAAAAGAACATTACTGGGTGTTTGGGAATCTGAACTTTTATCTTTCTAACGGACATGCATAGTTTGTGAGGTTGATCAATTTCTCTTGAGACCACTTTTTAGTTGTTGAAAATGAAAACCTCTTTGAGAAGAGATTTCGAAGTTATTATATTCCCAAAATCTGAAGGATGTTAATATTTTTTTTTACCATAGAATAGAAGAATGGAAAATTACATGGCATAGCAAATATATGCTATGTATTTACCATTAGTAGAAAAAGTTTGAAAAAAATTATATTTTATAGTAACTAATTACAATTTGTAGTACTTCTCTCCCCCTAACCCTAAATCTCTCTCGCCTCCCTCCTCTTTCTCTGTCTCTCGTACGCCTCCCTCCTCATTCTCCCTCTCTCCTTCCTCCTCCTGCTTTCTTTCTCTCCTTCTCTATGTCTCTCTATTTCTTTTTCTTTCTCCCTCTTTGCCTCTCTCTTTGATACATATCGATAAGCATAAGAAAAAAAGATATATATTCAAAGAGTATATACTGATAAACATAAAAAAAAATTAGATACAAGTAGATACACATTCAAACAGTATAAGTAGATACAAGAGTGAATGAATACAAGTGAAACAAGAATGAATGAATGCAAGCTCAATTAGAGATAGTTACACATTCAAAGATACACATTCGAACAATACAAGAAGAATGAATACATACAAGTGATACAAGAATGAATGAATTAAAAAAAATCAGATACACATTCAAAATTTTGATACATATTGATAAGTATTAAAAAAAAGATACACATTCAAAGAATACAAATAAAATGAATTAATATAAGTGATACAAGAGCGAATAACTACAAGAATGAAAGAATACAAATTCAATTAGATACAATAAGTATTCATCAATACAACTAATGCAATTGTGAATACAATATGCATATAGTTGTTTGGTACTCTCCAACAAAATAAAAAAAATATAGAGAGAAAGATGCAATTAAAATGCTATATACCAAGAGGGAGAGAGAAAAATAGAGAAAGAGAAAGAAAAAGAAAAAGAGAGAGAGAGAAAGCTAGGATGAGAGAGGCGCAGAGAAAAAAGAGCAAGAGAAAGAGAGAAATAGAGAAATAGGGAGAGATAAAAAGAATGAGAGACGTAGAAACAACAAAAGAGGAAAAAAAGAAGAGAGAGGGGGAGGGTGACGAGAAAGATTTTGCAGAGGTTTTTCTTTTGCCTTAAAAGTTATTTTTGTAAATTATAATTATGCAAATTAATAATTAATTTTCGGATGTTACTTATGAAACATTTGTATTTTTTTTTTGTCTCATTCTACTCATCTCCCGTTAGAGTAGTCATATTGGGCCTTGCCGTTGAAGTCAGTAGTAGTAGTAGTGTAGTACACAATCAAAAGAGGCGTTTGCACTCCACACAAATGCCAAATGCCAAATGCCAAATGCCATGAACCTCTCTCTCTATAACATCTCACCCTCCATCCGCTTCACTTCTCCAAAACGATGTTACTACGTCATTTCTCGACGAGTCTCCCCCTCCCTTCCCCGTCGCCGCCATCTGCACCGCCGCCTCCTTAAAAAGTTCTCCCCAAATCTCACGGAAGACACCGCCGCTTCTCCACCGTCCGATCAAAACCTCCACTTCATCCTTACCGTCGATAATTTGCCTACCAAATCCTTATACTCAATCAAGGGCCTTCTCCACTCGAAGCTCGGCGAATTCGTCCACTCAGGCCGAGCCGCCACTGAAGACTTGCAAACTCTCATCCGTATAGACAGCAATGACGGGAGAGTTCTCTTCTCCTGTAGAAAGTCCACCGTTAAATTCCTAGGAACTCTGGTAGTCACCAGTTTCATAGTTTTTTTCACTCTTAGGGCTATTTTTAAGCTAGTGCTGGGGTTACGATTGAACAACCAAAACAACAACGTTGAATTAGTGTATAAAAGAGACCGTAGTTTGGGTGGAAGAGAAGTACTTGTTGCAAAAAATGAGACGGTTGATAGGAAGAAACCAAATGTGTTGGATAGTGATGACAGAAACAGTAACTGGGATTGGGGCAATCCTATTAGCTTTTCGAGGAGGCGAAAGAAGAAGAGCTCGGTGGAGCAGTTGCCGAAATGGTGGCCTATATCCAATTCTGGCTCGGATAAAGTTGGAGCAGAGAATCAAGAAGAGTATCAGAGAATGGCCAATAGATTGATTCGAGGTAATTTTATTTTCCAGGTTATTATTAGGTATGCAACTATTTTTTCCATTCATAGTTGTGCAATTGTTCTTTCATGTCTGAAGGCGTGTCAGATAGGCGGGTTGGGTTGAAATTGGATATGTCAAAATGGGCTGAGTTTAAAAATGGGTTATTTGACATGCTCAGAAGTTACTTGCCGAAACAGGTCAGGCCGAAATAGGCTAAAAACCGGTTCATCACCCAATCCACCCAATTCTTACTAAGTTTTAAATTCTTTGTTTGTTTTCATATAATTTGTTTGAATATCTAATGAAACTTTTTTCCTTATATTACGAGTATATATAGCATATCAAATAAAAAATCTCTTTCAAAAAATATTTAGACAGTTTTTCACGGGTCAATCTGGGCTGCATATCAGCGCATTTTAAAAATGAGTTTCAGTTAATAAAATAAGCGGGTCATTTACCCATCCAAATCTAGGCGGGTTGGGCGGATCATGATTTTATGGGCTGATTTTGCCATCCTAAGTTCATACTTTCTATATCTAAGTGAATGAAGAGCTTAATTCCATTGAAGAATGGAAGACATGAACTCCTAGTATGATAGTCATAACTAAAAGCTTTAACTAGAGCTAGAACCCTTGGAACACTCTTCGATCTATGCATATAGTAGTTGTAAAAGAGTGAATTTTAACAGAAAGTGTCCCTTAAATTTGGGGTAGGTCTATCCAGATCCTTAAAATATAAACTTAAGCATATCTTTACTGTCTGCAAAACTTGTTTATCTTCTCTTTCGGAGGTAATCACCGATTTCGTAGTGTTGTTTTTGACATCAATAGTATTTATCATTTTCATCAAAAAAGGAAAAAATATGGTACTTATAATTTTCTCTTGGTTGAAAGATATGTCTTCAACAAATATAGTCAAGAAGGGAAGAAATCATGGTAGTGGATTTCCTTGATTTGCCAGCACATCTCTAGTGCTATAAGCTAGAAGAAATTGAGATGTGTGTTTGGGCTTTGTGGGAGCGTTTAGTAATTTAAAAAAACTTGGTAGGGTCAAAGTGCAAGTAAAGAAGGGGAAAGAGGCCATCTCAGTTTGAGGGTTTGGTTAACACCAGAGTTCAATCCTGAAATAATGGTGAAGGATCTGAAAGTGGGTACAATAGGCAGAAGAAGGCCAAGTGAGTAGATGAGGGACTTAAAAAGGCATGGATGGGTGGAGAGAGGAGTTTAGTGTTGGAATCTATGACAAAGTTGTTGGTAACTATAAGAACGAGGTTTAGGCGAGGCGTTATTTGAAATCAATCGGAGTTTAAGGAGGAGAAGGGGTGGGAAAAGACCTATTTGTCCCTTGGTTAGTGAATCAGTCTAGGTTAGAAGTTTGAACTGGGTGCTAACCATCCCTGTCCAATTAAGAAAAAATTTAGAAGATCTAGTGATTGAAAAGGCTCGAACCATGGCTGGCTCCGAAATGGCTAGACCACTCGAAAATCTGTTGTGCCAATATCAGAGTTCGACCAGAATTTCTAAACGATGCAACCCAATGACTCGTAATCTCCTCATGAGCCATCTTCAAGGCGTGATGCAGCACTTCTAGGAGATAAGATGCGACAAAACCCTAATTCTAGAAGTTAGTCACACCTGAAAGTCAAATTTCAGCTCCAGCAAACTTGAATTGTTGAGAAGTTGTTTGTGGTAACAATTCTCTCTTGCTTATAGAGAGGGGTGGTTTGTATCTCCTTAGGATTTCTTCTATTCTGGTGAGGTCATTGGCGATAGGGGAGGATACTGCTAGCACAATGCTAAAATTAGGCCGTTTGCCTCTAAAATTTGTGGGAAGGAGCTAGAAGAGGGCCAGGGCACTGAAACATGACGCTATTTAATAGGTTGGACAAAATACTGAAATTTTCTTTGTAGTTCTTGTCACAAGGCATTTGACAGTAAAGAGGACAACAACATTGTTTGGCCTTAGAAGCAATTATGGAAGTCGAAGGTGCCTCATAATGTCAGTTGTTTTTTTTGTTACTAGCCTCACATGAACATGTCTCACTCAAGCAAACCTTTGGAGAAAGGTTTATCTATTTGCAGCAGAAATTGTTTGTGCAATAGTGTAGAGGAGAGCAACAATCATATTTTTTTACAGTGTCCTAGACGAACCAAATTTGGGCTCGTTTCTTCATTTTACCCATTCACTATGAAGGATCATTTGAAAATCTAGGGATTGAAAGTTTAAAAAAATTAGTAAGAAAAATATGGAATATTATGGCAATTTGTGTTGGATTATAGAAATGTTTTTTTTATTAGGTTGATAAAGAAATAGATCTTGAGACAAACTCTATTCCAAAAGTTAGCGCAAGAGGTTATATAGGGAAAGCAGATGTAGGGAACAAAATTACAAGGGGATATAGGGAACATTATAAAAAATTATGGGCTAATATATGGGTGAAGTATGCTCAGTTGGAGGCAAGTGGAACTAGAGGGGGAATCATTTTTTTTGGGACAATAGAATTTGGGATGGGGAGATTTGTGATGTAGGCTCCTATTGTATCACTTGCAAATTTGTGGGCGAAACATAGGAACTCAATAGGCATATCTTTGGAGTTTATGCCCCAAATAATAGACATGAAAAAGAAGTGGTTTGGTGGGAATTAGGGGCATTGAGACCTTTTTTCTGATCCTTCTGTGGTTGGAGTCACTTCTAACACAATTAGATTTCGATCGGAGGAAAAAAATTGCACCAGGTTCAACAAGGCCATGAATGACTTCTCAGAATACATAGAAAAGATATGGAGCTATTGGATTTACAATCAGCAGGCAGTAGTTTCACTTGGAGGAAAGGGGAAGGGCACGACACAACTGCTAGACTAGATAGATTTCTGATTTCTGATCTCTGAAGAGTGGGAAGCATCTTTCAGGAATATCAAACAATCAATCTTACTCAGAGTCACTTCTGACCACTGTCCATTAATTCTTGAATGTAGTAATTGGGAGAAATCAAATTCCTATTTCAAATTTGAGAATTGGTGGCTATAGATAGAAAATTTGAAAGAGAGCAAAGTTTGGTGGGAATATGTTGCTTGTATTGGCAAACTAGATTACATCTTAGCTTCCAAATTAAAAAATTTGAAAGTGAAACTCAAAGAATGGAGCACCGTTGATAGAGAGAGGAAATCTGGTCACGAGTTGAAAAACAAATTTCTGTTTCCAGGAAATTTCGCACCATGACCTCAGGCCCCTTTGATATCTTATTAGTCAAGCGCTAGCGCTCCTTTAGAGTAAGTCTTTTCTGTTATCAATGAAACCGACTATCTAGGGTAATATGGGGTTATCGAAACGAACTATTCTTAATCAATTGACTGAGTTGGAGGAAATTCAAGACCAAAGGCTTCTAACTGATGATGAGGCTTGCTTAAGAGCAGTGCTAACAATGGAGTTTGAAGAGACTGCAAAGAAGGAAGTGGCTTGAAGACGAAGATCCAATGTTTTGTGGTTGAAAGAAGGGGACAAAAATACCATGTTTTTCACAGAACTACCAATTGTCAAAGAAGATACAACAATAGTGACAACTTATCTATAGATTGGGTGAGTATATTGGTGCCAACAGTGATAAAAATGTAGATTATCAATTTTTACCATAAACTGTATACAAAATAAGGGACATGAAGACCACAATCAAGCTTTAGATCAGGGACTATGATTAGTGAGGCTGACAACAATATGCTACAGAGGCAGTTTAGTGAGCAGGAGATCAAAGACCATGTTATGGCATGTGCTGGGGGATAAAACACATGGTCTATTTGAATTTACTATGGCTTTCTTTTAATTGTTGGGATGTGGTGAGGGGAGAAGTGGTTGCTGTTGTACACACTTTCCATGTCCATGGTCTATTTGGAAAGAGTTTCAATGCTACCTTCATAGCATGATACCTAAGAAGACAGGGGCCAAAGAATTGAAGGATTTTAGACCTATCAGTCTGAAAGGTAGCAACTACAAAATTATCTCAAAAGTTTTTATCTTAAGACTTAAGAAAGTAGTATCTAAGTTGGTGGATGCCCGACAAATGACATTTATCAAAGGTAGACAAATTATGGATACTATTTTAATTGCTAATGAACGTGTGGATGTGAAGATGATTTGCAAGATTCCCAAAATTTTGTGTAAACTAGATATTGAGAAAGCTTACGATCATTTAAACTAGGACTTTCTTCGAAAGATATTGGAGCATATGGGATTTGGGTACAAATGAACCAAATGGATAAAGTTTTGTATTACAACTATGAAATTCTCAATTCTGATTGATGGTTCTCCCTTTAGTTTCTTCTCTTCTGAAAGAGGGTTGAGATAAGGGGGGACCCTTTGTTCCCCTTTCCTCTTTATTTTGGCAATGGAGGGTCTTAACGACATGCTAAGGATATCCCAAGCAAATAGTTGGATAAGGGGTTTTAATGTAAACACGGGTGACAGTCAGGGTTTGGCCATCTCCCATCTATTATATGGTGATGACACTGAATTTTTTGTGACGCATACATCAATCAGTTGAAGCATTCGAGAATCATTCTCATTCTATTTGAGTCCATCTCAGGACTTCACATAAACTGGGGTAGAAGCTTCATT
>JACEIK010000031.1:0-49377 GCA_018107945.1 Datura stramonium | reverse complement strand
GGTCATCATCAATGGAAGAGTTAGGGAATAAGGGGCTGGCCACTTTGTAATTTTTTATGATAAATGAATAGTAACTGACCTGTTGTGTCTTCAAGAAAGTAGAATGAGGGTAATGGCAGACGCTGTTGTGAGAAGTGTATGGGATAGGTGGGTGAAGTGCGATTGGATACTAAAGTACTTGATCATTCATTTATTTAATTTGTAAGCCTACTTGAGTCTTGAGTATTTACTTGTAAGAATAGAATGGTTTTTCTTGTGTGGATTTCAATGGGAACTTGATGAGTTGAACCACGTACACATCTCTTGCTTTTACTATTATGTCAGGAGTTACTCCACATATTATTTGATGTATAAGACGGATAGTGACTTATTTGAAAATGAGTTGTTCATATAGAATCGAACTTCTAATTGATCAAGGTACTTGGGAGTTTCTAGATTTCATCGTGGTGAAGATGGGTGTTGGGGTCAAAGAGTGGACATTGATCTGTCTTGATCTCCATGCCATATACTCTATTATGGTGAATGGGAGTCTCTGCGGCTTCTTTGATAGTTCGAGGGGATTGAGACAGGGAGATTCACCATCTCCCATGTTATTTATTTTGGTGATGGAAGAGTTGAGCAAAATGATGGACAAGGCTATTGTTGAAGGTCTCTTAATGGCTTTAATGCCTCGTTTAAGGAACATAGCAATGTAATGGTGTTCTGTGATGTTGATGTAGAGGATACTGCGGTGTTCTGTGATGTTGATGTTACCCGGCTGTACTACCTGAGGCAGATCCCCATTTGATTTCAAGGTGTGTGTTGAATTCGGTAGATTGAGAGGGTTGAGAAAGCGGCTGACAGGTTGGCAGAAGAAGAGGTACGAGTCCAAAGGAGTGAAGAAAATATTGATAAAAAGGTGCTCTGTCTAGCATTCCATCTATTTCATGTAGCTATTTCGGGCCCTAGTTACTGTAACTGAAATGATGGAAAGACACTAGCAATTTCAAAGATGAAGACACTTCTTCAACTATGTTCATTTCTCTATCTGCTGCCTGTCATCTGTCATTTTTTTTGATCCAGTAGGTTCTCTTATTGGGTGTTCATGGAGCGTTGGACAGATAAGTTGAGGGTATTGTGTCTAGAGGCCTAAAGAGCATATCATGCCGAAAAATAGCTTGTCCTAGTGGCTTCTTAAGTCTGATACCACACCCTTATCCAAAAATGTTTGTTACCACATTTTAGAGCCTTAACTTTTTTGCACTTTTGCTGCTGCAGGATAGTTAACATGTAATTGGGTTTTAAATTCAATTGACTTATATGCCATATGTGTAACTATTGCATTTTGTGTTTCATATTTGAAAAATGTATGATCTTGAAGTCTTCAAGCTTCCACGATAATTGTTAGTTATGATTTTCCTTTTAAATCACAGTTTACAAATTTGCTTTCCAGCCATCTTGGACATTAGAATGACGGGGAAGGACATTTTGGCAGATGATATTATTCAAGTCAGTATGTTAATGGCTTTTGAATTTTCACAAGCTCATTTTTTTTAATTATACAAATGTGAATTGCTTGCATAGTTGTTTAGTTCTTTGATTTGTTTACAAACCATTAACTTCTTTTGCTCCAAGTGGCCCTTTGTACTCACAGATTTGCAACTTCATATACATAAGTATATGGGAATGTGAGCTCCATTTCAGGAAAGGAAATATAAGAATGAAATAAGTAGTAACCCCATTATCAAAGTTTTTTAACAATACAATGCTAAACAATCTTTCTGTTCCTCCCTTTTTTTTTTTTTTGAAACTGGTAACTTTGTATATATTATAACTGAAAAAACCATGATACAAGTGTTGACCTACTCCACTATTTACAGACACTTTCCAAAAATCTATGATCCTATATCTATAATGAGTCTAGTACATCACCAATAGAGACAGGATCATTAGTCCAGATCTGGTTACACCAAAAACAGAGAATTAAAATGCAATCCAACTTGATTTGCTGCATGCTATTCTCTATATTTCCAAAACACCTTAAATTCCTTTTTTTCCAAATAGTCCACCGGATGCTAGCTGGGATAATTCTCCATCTTTCTCTGCACTTGGACCGGCTTCCAGCTTCTTCCCAGCTTTGTAAGGCTTGAGTTATCTTACCAGGCATAGCCCATGAGATTTCTTTGAGATTTAAGAATAGTCTCCATAACTGCCCAGTTACCTTCCAGTGGATGAAAAGATGGTTTACTGTTTCTGCTCTTTCCTTACAGAAGAAACATCTTGAGCAAGATGCGATGCCCCTTCTCATTAGGTTTTCTTGAGTGAGCACTGCTTCCTTTGCTAGTAGCCATACAAAGCATTCCACTTTGTGTGGAATTTTCAGTTTCCAAATATTCTTCCATGGCCAATTATGTTGTTGCTGGTTCATCTGGTTCATCCTTTTACATGCTTTACCAACCTAGAACTCTCCTTTCTCACTATTCTTCCACGACAACCTACCTTCTCTTTCTTGCCTTTCAGGTTGCTGGTTCAAAATGTTGAAGAAATCTGCCACTCTCTGTACCTCCCAATCATTTACTTGCCTCCTAAATCTGATATTCCAGCCCTCTTGTGTTCTTAATTCTGCAACAGTAGGCATCTTGTTGTTCCAGTAAGGACTGTATATCTGGATACAGGGACTTCAAAATACCTACCTCATGCCATTCATCATTCCAGAAACTGGTTTTCTCCCCATTCAACACTTTGACTTTGGTGTAGCTTTTGAGTTCATTCCATAACATTCTGATTGATCTTCACAGGTTCACACCATAAGGTGCCATAATATCTTTGGTCATACATCTATCTTCCTTTTCATACTTTGCTTGGATAACTTGGCCCCATAGGTGTTGTTTGTCATTAGCATACTTACATAGACACTTCATTTTGAGAGCCTTGCTTTGGAGTTTCAAGTTTTTTATTCCCATTCCCCCATTTTGTTTATCCACTGTCACAGTCTTTCGATTAACCAATGGGTAGCCTTTCCTATCTTTATTCCCCTGCCATAAGAACTGCGTTCTGATTTTGTCCGGTCTTTTGCTTACCTCTGCTGGGAGAGGGAATAGGGACATCATGTATGAGGGTAGTGCATCCATAACTAAATTTATCAGTGCTAACCTGCCTCCTAATGATAGATACTGTCTCTTCCAAGTGGTTAGCTTCTTCTCACACTTCTCAATCACACTGTTCCAGATTTCACTTGACTTTGACTTAGCTCCTAGTGGCATCCCAAGATATGTTGTAGGAAGAGCCCCTATCTCCCCTCCCAATATGTTTGTCAAAATCTCCATGTTGGCCACTTCATTGATTGGATATGGATAACTTTTCCTCCGGTTGATGTGTAGTCCATATATCCCTTCAAAAATAACCAGAATAATTCTTAGATGTTTGAGCTGCTCTTCTTCTGCCGCACAGAATATAAGTGTGTCATCTGCATACTGCAGATGTGTGACTTTTAGGCTTTCCCTCCCTTCTCTGGCTACATCAAAGCCTTGCAACCAGCCATTTGTATTTGCTATCGTGATCATGTTGTTGAACCCTTCCATAGCTAAAAGGAAAAGAAATGGTGACAAAGGATCACCTTGTCTGAGACCTCTATGTGCTTTGAAGAACCTTGCTGGTGCCCTATTTATCAAGGCTGGCTAACTCATTGATGAAATGCAGAATTCAATCCAATGAGTCCATTTCTGCCCAAAGCCCATCCTCTCCAGTATTCTTTGTAGGTAGCCCCAATTGACGTGATCATAGGCTTTCTCTATGTCAAGCTTAGCAAAGTATTCCTGGCTTCTTTTGTTTCTGCGTTGACCCCACTACCTCATTTGTGAATTGGAAGAGAAATAAGAGAAAACTCAGTTGATTATTCCCTTGAGCTTTTGGGTTTAAATAGCTAAGTTTACATGTCCTAAAAGGAAAGGAAATCTGTATAAATTAAAACCTAATCAAGACAAATCAATACCTAATCAATTCCTAATTATAATCAGAGGAAATCAAGCTACTTGCTATATTTACATATATTCTATAGAATATTCTTAAGATTCTAACACTCCCCCTCAAGCTGGTGCATACAAATTATATGTAACTCATTTTGGGACTTGCTAGGGACTTGGTGAATATGTCTGCAAGTTGATCACTTGACCGCACGAACCTTGTGATGATATCTCCTGAGAGTATCTTTTCTCTGACAAAATGACAATTAATCTCTACATGTTTGGTCCTCTCATGAAACACTGGATTCGATGCAATGTGAAGTGCAGCTTTATTATCGCACACAAGTTTCATTTCTTTAGTATCTCCAAATTTCAACTCCTTCAGTAGTTTCTTGATCCATATGAGTTCACATGTTGCCACTGCCATAGCCCGATATTCTGCTTCTGCACTAGATCTAGCAACCACATTTTGTTTCTTACTTTTCCAAGACACCAGATTTCCCCCAACTAGAACACAATATCTAGAAGTGGATCGTCTGTCAGAGGGTGACCCTGCATAATCTGCATCTGAATATCCAACAATTTTCTCATGTCCTCGGTCTTCGTAAAGTAGTCCTTTCCTGGAGCAGCATTTTATATATCAAGAATATGAATAATCGCATTCCCGTGACTATAACAAGAGAATCAAGCACTCACTTACAACACTAACCTGTAGGCACACGGCCGAGCCGCGCCGATAATTCACCTTTCCCACCGGCCACTCTCTATATCTTCCAGATCGCCAGAGGCTCCCCCGACCTAGTGGGAGCTTAACATTCGAACCATTGGAGAATAGCCTACAACCCGTCATTCCCTCCCCAAGAATATCAAGTGCATACTTCCTCTATGAAATAACACTCCCGATTTGATCGAAAGCAACTCAATGCCCAAGAAGTAGTTCAATCGACCAAGATCCTTAGTCCGGGAAGTGCCGAAAAGGTGATGTTTCAATTTGGTAATTCCTTATCATCATTACCTCGTGGATAACTATGTCATCAACGTACACTACCAAATATATGCATAAACCTGATAAGAGTGACAATAAACACGTAATGGTCGCCTTCACTTCGCACCATGCCAAAACTCCCGAATAACCATGCTAAACTTCCCAAACCATGCTTGAGGAGATCGTCGCCCATAGAGTGCCCATCGTAGTCTACACACCATGTTACTAGACTCCCCGAGCAACAAAGCCGATGGCTGCTCCATATATACCTCATCTTCGAGATCTCCATGAAGAAAGACATTTTTAATATCCAACTGGTAGAGAGGCCAATGGCAAACAACAACCATGGATAAAAAAAGAGACGTAACTCAAGCAATCATAGCCACAGAGAGAAGGTATCACCATAGCCAAGACTAAAATTCATAACCTTGGCCACTAGTTGAGCCTTTAGGCGATCGCTCCGTCCGCTCTGGGCCAACTCTTCACCGTATATACCTAACGACAACCAATCGTAGACTTACCCGGAGGTAGAGAAACAAGCTCCCAAATACCACCCGTGAGTAAGGCGACATCTCCGCCTCATAGCTTGTTGCTAGCCCGGATGAGAAAGAGCTTCCCCGTAGTCTAGGAATAGACACAGGATGACAATGTGATGATACAAAGGCGTAATGGGCCTGACAAACAATGATAGCTCAAACAAGTATAAATAGGATTTAGGTCACGAGTAGAGTGAGTACCTTTCCGAATAGCGATGGAAGGACTCTCGTGTAGACAAGTTCCACTGAAAAGGATTCTCGTGGCGGCGTGAATCATCTGGACGTGGACGACAATGATAAGTCAATAGCGGTGGAGGTGTAGTGGTGTAAGACTTGAGCCGTAGAAGGTGACAGAAGGATAGACTACTATGGGGATCTCAAAAGATGGAACTGCTAGTACCTTAGAAATGCCTAACCTGCTCAGCTTGGAGAGGATGTAAAGTAGGGTTGACCTTCAAAGAAAGTAATATCAACAGTATTACAAGGTATTGGCCGAGGTGGAGGTGAGTAGCTACTTGATATCCCTTTGTACCCTTGAATAACTAAGAAAGAAACATTTAAAAGCACGATGAGTTTCCTAGAGTGAGGATATGCACAAAGCATGTGCTTTCAAAGACACGTGGTGGAAGAGAAAACATGTTACCTTAGGAAACAAAATAGAGTGTAGAACCCGATTTTGAATAGTAGAGGAAGGCATAAGTTTAATCAAATAACAAGAGTGCGAGCACGATCCCCTTAAAACGCATTGGAACATTTGCTTGTATAAGAAGGGTGCGTGTAGTTTCAACAATATGCCTATTTTTCCTTTTCGCTACCCTATTTTGTTGGAAAAAGGTAAGGACAAGATGTCTAATGAAGAATGCCATGGAAGACATAAACTCGTTGAAATTGAGAGGATAAATATTCACGTGCATTATCACTACGAAAAGTGCAAATTGAAACACTAAACTAATTCTTGTATTTCCCCGCACAAAAAGTTTGAAATATGGAAATAATTCGTAACGATCTTCATTAAGAAAACCTATACACCTTGAGTAATCATAAATGAAAGTAACAAAATACTTAAAACCCAACGTAGAACTAACCCTACTAGGACCCCAAATAATTTTAATGAACTAAAATGAAAAGCAGACTCGCACGATTATTAGGACTACGTGGAAAGTAGCTCTGGTGTGCTTCCCGCTGACACGTACTCACAATCTAATCAGACAGCTTTTGACAAACTAGTTACCATCTTATGAAGCTTAGATAAATTAGGATGTCCTAACCGTCAATGGATTAAACTGGAGAGTCTGAGACCGAACAACCGTAGTGGACCCGTGGCACCGAGGTAATAAAGCCCATCAAACTTACACCCTTCGCTAATCATCCCGTACCTAAGTCCCGTATAAATGTGCTAGTCACTAAAAACGAGATGAACAATTTAAGGACTTAGCCAAATGACCATCGGCTTAAGGCTAAAGGGACAAAAGAACATTATGCAGAAATAAGGGAAGTAAGGACGGTTTCGACCAATTCCGATTGCCCTAGTTTGAGAACCATTAGCTAACGTTATAGTGGGAAGGGATCGAGAGTAATTGATATTAGTCAATAAAGATTTGTTACTAAATGTGGGTTAGGAAGTCACGGAGTCCATGACCCAAGGCCAAGTGTGTGTGGTGGACTGTGAGATACAAGCATTAGATTACCAGCCTGAAAGCAACATGAGCATTCTTGGTTTACCATGGAGTAGAGTAGCACACATCATGGTATGACCCAATTTGTTACAATAAACCACACCTTGGCCGAGGTTTCTGCAGCGGCCTCCATATCGATTTCCGTCCGAGATGCTAGAATGTATGTTCTGTGTATCATCGGATGACTAGACGACATAAAAAAGTAACAGTTTAACAATCGAGCAAATAGGTCATCCATAGAAGGAATAGTCTAAGCAGCCTCAAAATTTGATCTTGCACCGGGTCAATATCGATGGAAGTCTAGTAAGTTTAACAACTAAAACATATTCGCACGTTGCTCCGATTGTTTTTCAACACTTGAGAAGGCATCAACTCAAGAACTCTTCCATAACCGAACTCCGTCCAAGATAGATAGACATATCCTAATCCTTCTTTTTCAGATTAGTCAACCGAGAAATAACATTATAAAAACGAGAGATGCCGTTTTTATAGCCCACGGTACTTTCCCAAACCAAGAAGGTGCTCTGGAATGGTCGGAATAACGACATCAACTTTGAATCAATAGATTTCCATAATAAACTACACAATTGAGCATCAATCTTCTCCCATTCGCCCTTCTCTTTCATCAACATCCTTACATATTTAACCAAGTGGTCTTGAACCTCTTGTCCTCGTACCCTATAGTTGAACAGAGGAAGACCAAGATAAGTAGTTCGCACTACATATCAAAGGTTTAGTGGTGATGGAGTGGTTAGGGTTACTTGAAACCACAAGTTTAGAACTAAAAATAGATGAACTGAGGGACATAATGCAGATGTTACTGAATCTGGAAAACAGAAATAGTCGCCAGAAAAATCAAATCTGGCTGGAATCTGGAAAACAAAAACAATCTCCGGAATTTGACAGCTCCAATCAGTGCGTGAGATGGTTGGTGGTGGCGGAGCGGATCGGGGTTTTGCTCGCACTCGGTCCGAGTCTCAGGTGGTGTTGGTTTGATCACAACACCTTTCATATAGAGATCTGTTCGAAGATCTGTTCGAACAGCCAAAAATTAAGCTGAAAAAAATGAAAGCTTGAAATTTCTCTTCCAATGTTGCTGGCCTTAACCAGGCTCTGATATCATGTGAATTGGAAGAGAAATAAGAGAAAAATTCCAAGTGATTATTCCCTCAAGCCCTAAAAGGAAAAGAAATCAATATAAATTAAAACCTAATCAATACAAATCAATACCTAATCAATTCCTAATTATAATTAGAGTAAATCAAGCTACTTGCTATATTTACATATATTCTATAGAATATTCTTAAGATTCTAACAGGCTACAAGAACTGCATCCATGATCTGTCTACCTTGTATGAATGCTATTTGTTGTGAATCAACCAGCTTAGCCATAACACCTTAATCTCTTCTAGAGTACTTTGGAGAAGATCTTATATATGCTTCCTATTAGACTGATTGGTCTAAAGTCTCTTAATTCACTGGCACCCTTCTTTCTTGGAATGAGGGCTATGAATGTGGCATTGAAACTCCTCTCAAACTTATCTGTCATAAAAAAAATTTTGGAATGTGTTCATGATATCATGTTTGAGGATGTCCTAACATTTGATGAAAAGTCATTGTAAAACCATCTGGTCCGGGGGCTTTGTAACTGGATAAAGCTTCAGACGTCTCAGCACTTCTTCTTCCTCAAATCTTCTCTGTAGCACCTCTTGCTCTTCGCTTGAGATTACTGGGCAGTTTGGGAAATTGCAGGAAGGTCTCCACTGCATTTCTTCTGAGAATAACTTTTTGTAGAACTCCAGTATTGCTTCTTCAATTATGTTTCTGTCCTGTGTAATCTCTCCTTGTACTTTCAACTGATCAAGGCTGTTGCATCTCTTATGTGCATTAGCTACCTTATGAAAGAACTTAGTGTTCCTATCACTCTTCAGCCGTAGCCCTCAACCTTTGCCTCCAGGCAATTTCTTCTTTTGTGTGCTCCTCATATTGTAATAACAGTGCCTCATAAGAAGTCTCTCCTCTGTTAGTGCTCTTTCTGCCAGGATTGGATCAAAAGCTGCCAGTTTTTCCAGTGTCACCTTCCTTTTTGACTAGGTTTCCTTGCGCACTTCTACTCCACTCTTTCAATTTTCCTTTAAGAGCTTACCTTACATGACAATACATAATCTGCTCTCCCAGTAAACTGAAAATTGTTCCACCAGTCTTTGATTCTGTCATTGAAGCCTTCTGTGTTCAGCCACCAATTTTCAAATTTGATGTAAGACTTGTTCCTGTTCCAGTTTCCCCCTTGTAGGGCAATTGAGGTATGGTCCGAAGTTATTCTCTGGAGAGGAATTAGTTTTAGATTGTTGAAACTATCATCCCACTCTTTTGAGATTAGATTCTATCCAGTCCTGAAGCTGTTGCATTATTGTCACCTTTGAACCATGTGCAGGTTGCATTTTCATTTGAAGATCAATTAAGCTCAAAAATCTTCAATAAAGTCTAAAAAATCCTCATGCCTCTTGTTCTTCTAATAGGAGTGCCTTTTTTCTGAAATGAACCTACACACATTGAAGTCTCCACAGACTGCCCATGGCCCTTCTATTAGTCCTTTGGCTACACTAACTTCCCGCCATACTTATGTCCTTTCCTTGTAGCAGTTTAGGGCATAGACCCCCAAAGAGTGGCACTGGAAATTCTGCAGTAAAGCCTCAAACTTACAAGAGTGTAAGAGCTTGCTTCCAGTAAACCCACCCCACCCCACCCCACCACCACCACCACCACCATACTCCCACCCCAAAATTCTGCTATCCCACAACATCATGATTCCTCCTCTTAGTTCCACTGTCCTCACACAAGCATATTTTACCCGTTTATCCCCCCATAATCCTTACTATCGCAGATTCTAATTTAGGTTTCTTGAAGGTATATATCTGCCTTCACTATCATGCTTTTCATTAGCCTCCTTTTCTTTCTGCAATTCAGACTCCTAACATTCCAGGAAATTAGTTTGCAATGCATCTTATTTGTGCTGGTTGAACTTCTTGTTGCAGGAGAAGTCAGCAGGTTTAGTAGTCAACAATTGGGAAGTGGAGTAAGCAAGTTAAGGGATATAACCACCTTTAGATGCGTGAAAAGAGTAGTATGGGGGGATTCTTTGATGGATAGTGATGTGTGAGTGAGGAATCAAAACACTAGGTAAAGATATACTTGAGTGGTTGTTCTGTTTTGGCGCTTTATTACAGGAAATAGAAACAACCAAACCAAGAGTAACAGTTGGTTTTAGTTTCTTTTTAGTAGAATTGGCTGTTTCCTCATGGACAACAGTTGATAATGTTTGTATTTCTAAATTCTGAAAAAGGCTTTCGGAATAAATAATACTTATTGTGCGATTTAGTAAAAGCTGCAACAGTTGCTTGAAGAATCTTGCTTTGATCAACTGTCGGAATATCTCTCCCTTTCTGGAGCACCAAAAGGAGGATCACTTTTGCGTTGCAACCATACCAAAATGTTTTGTGCTGTTGCACATGTTACATAGCCTTTTTTATTTAGAAGGTAGTGTGATAGGGCAATCCAGAAAAGACATGAGGAGGATGGTTTACCTGTATAATGTTGTCTTTGCCGATTTCCATGATCTTTCAAATTTACAATAGGTTAACTACATAAAGGATAGCTCTTTTATTTTGGATGGTACTGTCTCAGTTCCTCTTTTCCTTTTTAATATCTGTTACTTCACTGGAGAAAAAGATTAAAGCATTGTTCAACTTCATTATGATTTTTTATTTTCCAAGAACATAAGCTATTGTATAATTTGTGCTAACATGCTGGTCCATTTGTAGTTACGGCGCATAGGGAGGATATCAGACGGAAAGCTCTATTTGATACTGAAATGCCCGTATACCTTTATCGCGTGGCAATCGACTCTTGTTCTTAATTATTGTGAAAGGTAGCCTGCTTAGCTTGATGACTGATTGCTAGATGCCCTGCTTTTGCATCTTTTTACCTTCTTATAGCTGCTTCTTCTTTGCTCTTCTGCAGCACTGCAAGTCAGTCAGCTTTTGTTCTAATTGATGGTGAGGAAGCACCAAACTTCGTTGCTGGGCTTGCTGATAATGTAGGACTTGAGAGTACTCGGGCTGCAAGAATGGTGTCTGCAGCTGTTGCTGCAATGACTAGGTCAAAGTTCTGCAAGCTTGGGTAAGGTTTTTCTACTACATCGAATAAAAATTCATTTTCGCTGGACTTCTTGAAGCAGGCTATGTTATGAAAAGCCTAATCCATCCACAGAGTATTGCATTAATCTATTTCCAGTTTGAAGCTATCACTTCTTTAACAATAGATGGTTCGAGAATTTGAAAACATAGGAGGAGAATTTTTGTGCAAATATAACTTAGGAGGACTAAATAGAGATCTATTAAAACCGAACGGGTTAGTAAGCCCTAATCAGCATATCTTCTCATACCTTGAACTCTAAGGCCTCATTTGTTTGCACTTAATGGAGATACTGAATCTGAATTATTCAAACTTGAGGCCATTAAAGTGCATTTGTTTGTATTAAGATTTAAGCACTTAATTGATATGAATAAGTCTTAATCATTGAGATCTTGAACAAAGTTTTAGTATCACTAATTGGCATTTTTGTATGGATAACTTTCACCACTACTTTATCCATACCACCACCACCACCCCGAATCGACCTTCTGCTTTCACAATCACTACAACCATCTCCGTTTATCACAACCACACCGGAAATGACCGTAGTCACAACAACTATTCTTAGTCACTATCACACTTACCACCTCCATTATATTTATATCCACTACCATCACCAAAGATTTGCCACCGCAGCCACTGCTCTACCATCAGCCGCTATTGCGGTCAATTCTTACTATCAATCACCTCTACCATCACAACTAGCACCGCTGCTAATTACCACTAAACATGGTCAATCACCACACATATTCTTCTTGCATTAATTTTGATCACAACACCACCAACTACTAACATACGAACTCCATCATCACTACCGCCACTACTAACCGCCATCATCGTGCTAGTCACTATAACACCAATCATCATCACAACTATCACCACCACCATTACTAGCCTCTAGCATCTGTCATCACCACCACCACTATAAACCATCTCCACCATCACTACCGAATATAAATGTTTCATTTATATCATTAAATTTGTATGTTTTGAAATATTTAATGCTATTTTAATATGAATTACTTATTTATTGTGTTTAAAAGTAAATAAATTATGCACATTCAGCTTGTTGAAAACAAACCGTCTTAATCATTCAATGTTTAGATTCATAAACATCTTAATCGTTTAGATGTGTATTCGTATTCAGCGTATGTCCTAGTGTTTAATGTAAACAATTGGGGCCCAGAGTTATTGTCTATGTCTAAGTATAGCCTAAGTTATTGTCTATGTCTAAGTATGGGGCCTAAGTTATTGTTTATGTTCAGGTCTTTCTTCTTGGTCTATACAATATAGTAGGTTTGGACTACCACTTTATTAAACTTATCTTAAGGCTCGGGGGACATAGTTTGAACACACGAAACATCTGATTCGGAAAGCATCCACTTCATTCACTCCCGCTCCAATACGATGCTTAACATCCTCACAAACCCATCAACTTTCCGATTATTGACCCCAAATACTTGAAACTTCCTCTCGTTGGGGACGACTTTGAGGTATCAATCCTCACTTCCACATCCGCACGCGAGTAGCATCATTGAACTTGCACTTCAAGTATTTTTCTCGGGCCCAAATTTCTCAACCCGAACCCTTAGGACTTCTCGGATCCGTCTCCAAAACTTCCATCCTGTCATTTAACTCTCGCCGCGTGACTCATCAATCGTAACTATGTCATCTCGCAAATAGCAAACACCATGACACCTCTCCCTAGATATATCGTGTGTCGGTATATCAATCACTAAGGCAAATAGAAACTAATAGTTGATCCTCGTGCAACCCCATCACGACCGGAAAGTGCTCGAGTCTCTTCCCATTGTCCTCACCTTGGTCTTGGCTCCATTGTACATGTCTTTAATCACTCTAATGTAAGCTACTCCTATAGCCTCCATAGAACCCCCTACGTAATCGTAATAAGCTTTTTCTGGGTAAATGATTGCTATATGTAAGTCCTTCTTCCTCTCTCTATATTGCTCAATTAATTTCCTTACAAGATGTATAGCTTTAGTAGTCGAACGTCCGACATGAATCCAAATTGGTTCTCAGATACACAATCCTCATCCTCATCTCCACCACTCTCTCCGTCAAACTTTCATAGTATGACTTAGCAATTTGACACTCCTATAGTTGCAATTCTATTATCACCCCGTTCTCATACAACAGACCATTGACATTTGTACTCCAAAATTTATGGAAAGTATGTCTTCCATCTTCATCTAATTATGCTATTCGGACTCTTAAAAATGTCAACGGGTGCATGTCGAATTCTCCAAAGTAGTGCATTTTTGGAGAATCCTACACGAGTGTGGTAATTAAAGTGAAGAGTCTCAAGGTAACTAATTCCCACCAATACCTTGTCTTGCTCATCTTTCATGTACTTCACTTGATCTTAAATATCAAGGTAGGCTCATGTGAAATGAACTTCTAAGAATTGGAATATCACACAAAATAAATGGAAGAGTGGATGTAGATTGTACAGTTCTTTCAGTTTACATTTTTGCAAAGAAGCTGCTTCCACACCTCAAACTTGTGAAAAGTCTCATCACAGCAATGCAAGGGAAGGCTGTTATTCTCCCCATACTCTTCACCACTGCAAGGTAACAGTTGGCATGATGAACTAATGGATAGTCAAGAATGCAATATATTTTGCTTGTACTGATGCTACTAGGATCTTTTAATTTTTCAGGCATTGGAAATACAAGGAAAGCATTCTGAAGCTATGGGGAATTTGTTCAAAATATGTGCCATTCACAAGATATTTCCTCCTGAAGAATTCCCTGTTCGTATTACTTCATTTTTCCTACTTCTTGTTAAGTCTGTGATTTATCCTCTGCTTGTGTATCTATGGTATGTGCTGTTTTAATCTTTAGAACTTCCTTAGGAATTGAGCCACGATATTAAAAGAAAGAAAAAGAATCCAGGAACACTAGTTAATAAACTTATTCTTGATCCAAAGTTCTGATGGAGTATAATTTACTATCTGAAGAAATGGAAATCGGGCTACCAATCATCTCAGATTATGATTATCTAGCTTGTAGTGATTTTTGAGTTGTCGCTATTTCAATGGTGCCAATGCACTTTGCAACTTTGATCTCAGACTATTTCATGCTATTTGTTGTTTTATTGGCATGTCTCTACAGCCTGAGATGGAGATGGTGGCTCGTGGGCTTGAGAAACACTTAAAAGTAGACCAAAGGGAGTTCCTAATGAACAGTCTTCTACGTGTTTGTGGTGATGGGACCAGGAGAAGTGTGGCTGAAGCTTTGGGTCTGGTATGCATAGTTAATTACTCACATTCCTATCTAGTAGATCTAGAATTTGTTGTTCATTGTTTTTGCGCTTCTGTTTGAGTGACATTTTCAATTGGGAAGTGGAGACTCCCGTCAATTTTACATATTTTTTTGCTTTGTGAGATAATTTTGCCTACAGTTGTGTAAATAGATCTTAATAAGCAGGTGGAGAAGGCATCAATCCCATCCTCAGTTTTGTATGCCGTGCTCTTGTAAATTCCAAGAAAATTTACCTGCTCTAATTTGGGCCTCTTATCAAAAATAATTTTCGATCCTCTCCTTGAGCAAAAAAGTATTGAAGTTTTTCTTTTCCTCGGTGGTTTTTGTGTTTTGTTGCACATAACTAATAGGAGTAGGAAAAGAGTTCAATTCTAGATGTGATAGTGTCTTGCATGGCTGGTGGGTTTTAACTCTATTCTCCCTTTCAATCATCTACTTGGTTGCTAGAGTTATTAAATCCTAGGATAATCTCCTGTAGGAAGCATTGTAGTTACTGATAAGAGATTGATTATTTAGAAGAATATCCAACTTAGCTGTTAATCATTTAATTTCACTCTATTTTCTGAGAAGTAGAATCAACCAAATGTCTGGCTTGGTGGAGAGCTCTTCGTTAAAGCTCACTTACTTTCTGGTAACACCATTCAAATTTTTCATGATAAGGAAAAATGCTCAGACCCAGATCCTGAGGGCAGTCTTTAAGCCCAAATCCTACTCTCTCCTCTACCCATCTTCTCCGATGGACACAGCCACCTCTGATGACCTAGAACATTTTTTTTCGACTTTCTCTCTCTAAATCTTCCAACTACTTTTCTGGCGACACTTGACTTTCTCTCTCTCTCTTCAAAAGCTTTTCCGACCACCTTGCATTGCCGGTCAGTCTCTTCACTCTCCTCTAAAACTTTTTCTGACCACGATCTTACTGCCAATGAGCACTATACTTCAACAAAAAAACTCCTTCCCGAATTTACCATCAGAAAAGACCCTCTTCCAGTTTCCGACAACCCAGAACTTCGCCTTTCAGCTTCTTCTCTTCATAACTTCTGTCAACCACTAAACAGGCTGGAATTCTAGTTTCCTTCAGCATGGAGGAGAACAATATGTATTTTGCTGTGGGGTTCAAGTCTTGTGACATTTCCCTAGGCTTTAATCAAGGTCGGAGCTTTGGTACGATTGGGTGGAGTGCAGTTGTAATCTGATGCACAGAACGACATTTAACAAGAAATCCATTGAGTGGATTTGTTTTCTCCTACAGGAAGCTTCAAGGGATACAGAAGCGCAGCGAGAAGATTTAAACTGAAGGAGCAATATGCACTATTCTTCTGTTCAAGGAAATTCAACAAGTTTGTCAGATTTGTAAGTAAGTGACAACAGATCTGTCATTATTATCACTGAAGTTACATTAATTGCTGGATGAAGGGATATTGCATTTAAGATCAGCAGATTCATTAAAGAAGATACCAGTCTCATTAATACTTTCTAAGGAGGACAGATCCAAAAATTCCATACTTTGAAACTGTCAGAACCAGCAAATGACAGTAGAAGGGGGCTAATGCCACTGGGCTGCAGCACAAGTGACAACGTAAAATCACCATAACTGAGGGCAAAAGCAACATCTGAGAATGAGGTCTTGGAAGATGTGTTGGGTCATTTAATAACGAATTAAAAGAAAACTTACTCTATCCGATATAAGAAGGTCGGCGGTGTCGACTTGGAAGAACGCATTTGGGATGAACATTTATGAAATGGCTGATAATCAATTTTTGTTTGAGTTCCCAACAAAATACATGGTGAACATGTTCTTAAGGAGAATGGAACCTGCAAAAGAAATTGATTTTGAGTTGTAGATTCCGGTTGCTGGGATGTAGTACGAACAAAAGAGAAAGAGAAAATGACTTTGGTCAGAGCTATGGACCTTCCTCTTCACGTCTTGTCAGATAAGATCAAGTCATCGGAGAACAGTGTGGAGGTGGTTAGAAACGGCGATCTAGACATCTTTGTAAAACCGTCTCAAATGGACAAGATCAAAAGTTAAGGGAGACGCAGAACATTCCAAAGGAGGTGGAGATGAAGACAAAGGGCTAATCTTTATTATCCCAATCTAGAGCGAAACATGGACCTTGGCAATCGCCGGAAACAAGAAGCCGGGAGACCTATAGCTGGACCAATGTGCAGGTTAGAAATTACACGACGTATTTACTAGGTTGACAGTTGTCTTAAAAAGAGGGGACCATGTGGGCCAAGATGTTTTCACACTAGTGGAAAACCTAACAGAGAAGTGGGTATAAGCATGGTGGGATGGGGTGGCGGGATTTAATACATGTTGTTGGGTCATCTGAAGAAAGGATATTGAAAAAGGAGAAAGGCCCAGATTTATTCTCTGAGGCCCAACTCCTAATGCAACATAAATGGAGCCCAGATATGCCGAATTGGCATGACTCTATACTAGAAGAAATTGAAGCTTTATCAGTTACACAGAACGACTGCAGTTCTGATTAACTAGACGACAGTGTTAAGTGGGACAATCAGAAGAAGAAGAGCCATGACTGTCTTTGAGGGGGAAGAGGCAAAATTAGTGAAAATAGGGGAGAGACATACACATGATGATAGTAGCTGAAGCAGATGTCGACCATGTGGAGTTAATGAAACCTCTAAATTATTTGGAGTTTTGAGAGGAGAACAAAGAAGATAGGGACATCACTATTTGGGTTCATCGAAACATAATTAAACTGATTCGATTTGTTTAAGGGTGTGAAATAGAGGTGATGACTCTTTTCAAAAATTGATATTAGTAGTGAGACAATTAGATAGGCACAATCGTACAAGAGGCAGAGAAGGCACAATAATCCACAATCAAGGTGAAAAGCATGCAAGAATTAGGATCTTTTTTTATATGAATATCAAAAGGAATGGTGTAAGCACAGGAAGTGGAGAAACAAACTTGGATCAATGAATTTAGAAGTGATATCATGGAATGCAGATTAAACATGAGTCACAAAGAAGGGTGATAAGCAGTCTCATTCACAAACGAAGGCCTATATTCTATGTTTCAAGAGACGAAACTGGAAGGAAATATTGAAGATAAGGTAATGCAATTATGGGAAATAGGAGTGTTAGATATGCACAACTGGAGGCAAGTGGTAAAGGGGGTGGCTAACGTTGCGGGATAATATATGAAGGTGAGATAGTGAAAATTGTTATGTATTCACTGACTTGCAAAAACTTAGGAATTCAGCTAGATCATGACTGCCTTTGGGCAGCAAACCACAAATCTAATTGGTAATATGAGATGAGATAATAGAGAGATGAGAGAAGAAGTTAGCCATGTGGAAATTCCAATACTTGTCCCTAGGGGGAAGACTCACATCGATTAATGCAGTGTTAAATTCTCTTCCAACTTATGTTATGTCATTATTTCCCTATCAGCCAAGTCCTAATAGATTGGATAAACTAAGAAGAGATTTCCTATGTTTTGGAAATAAGGAAAGAGGTATTATTTATCTAACTGGAAAACTTTCCAACTCCCGAAGATCTCTGGTGGCCTTGGGTTAGAACCTAAAAATACAAAATGAATGCCTTTTGATGAAATGGTTGTGGAGATTTGTGGAGGCAGACCAAGCTCTGTGGAAGGAAGTGATACATCAGTATGGTAAAGACACCCAATGGTGCACCAATGATGTCACTACCCCTTATGGAGTTCCCAGTTTGAAAGTCAATAAGATCTCTTGGCCCAAATTAGCAGGAAACATCAAACATAAAGTAGGCAATGAGAATAAAATATGCTTGGAAAGAAGCATGGAATGCACATGAAGCTTTGATGAATACCTTCTAATTTATATTCTCTTTTTTGTAGTAATCCCCACATCACAATAGCTGACAGTTGAACTAAAGGATGGATATCTCCTTCAGGAGACACTTGAATGACTGAGAAATAGATAGGGTGGCACAAATTTTGCAGGTGATAAGTGATTTTAAAGGACTCTTCACAAGGCCTGACACAATCACATGGAAGCACACTGAGGATGGAAGGTTTACCGTTAACGGCGCATAAGAAGGAAGTGGACTTCAGTAAGACCTAGAACAACAGAGTGGGAGGTAGGGATGGAAGAGCTTGGTACCAAATAAGGTTAAGTATTTTGTCTGACTTAGTGGGCAAAAGAGTGTCTCACACTAGAGGTACTGAAAAGGAAGTGGCTACAAATAGTATCCAGATGCTTCTCATGCAAATTTTAGGCAGACGAGACCAGGTCACTTATTCTTACATTGCAAAGTCACAGCATAGACCAGGGGCTGCAAATAGTATCCAGATGTTTCTATGCAATGAGGCAGACAGGACCAACAGTCACTTATTCTTTACAATGCAAAGTCACGGCACCGATCTGGTCTCTCTTGAGCCTTACAGATCTACTTATTTGGGGTGAATGTATAGAGGAAGTGGAACAAATAATAGATCTTTTAGGTTCGTTGTAATTAGTCATACAATTTTTGGAGATCTTCGGCGTATCCCTTACCAGTTTCAAAAAAAAAAGAAAGGTGATGTGCAAGCTGGTGGACATGTCAAAATGGTCTCCACAAGGTGACAACTACTGATGTAAAGATAGTTAATGAATGTCTTGACTCTAGATTAAAACATAAAAACCTGCATAATGTGCAATGGATGCTGAAAAGGCCTATAACCCTGTAATTAGGAGTTTTTGGTCAGAATGTTGCAGCAGATGGTGTTTTTGGAAGAAATGGATCAGTTGGATAAAATTGTATCACCTCACTTAAATTCTCAATTCTGATCTATGGGGCACCAAAAGGGTATTTTGTTTCAGAGGGCTGAGACAAGGTGATCTCACCTCACCTTTCTCTATTGCAATGGATGGTCTAAACAACATGTTAAGCAGAATGCCATAGGAATGGATGGATCAATGGTTTTAATGTAAGTAATAAAATCATGAAGAGACCGTGGATGCCAATTGAGATATTTGAGAATCATTTTAATTCTATTTGAAGCAACATTTGGTCTACATATAAACGAGGGAATGAGTCAAATCTTTCTGGTGAATGTTGTAGACAATATACAAGAGTTGGTGGATACTCTGGGAGGAGAAATAGGAAACATTCCAACCATGTATCTAGGAATGCCTTTTGGGCAAAAAGTAAATCCAAAGGCATAGGACTGGAGTCATTGAGAGATGTGAAAATGTTATCGGGATGGAAGTCTCAGTATCTTTCTTTGGGAGGTATAGTGATTTTAATTAACTTAGTTCTGATGCACTGCGACTACGAAAAGAGGTGATTAACAAAGAGAAGAGAGGTTTTCATTTGGTCAAATGAAAAGAGGTGATTAACAGTAAGAAAGATGGGTGGAATGGGAACCAAGCTTGGAAGAAGTAGAATAAGTGTTTGCTATTGAAGTGGCTATGGAGGTTCACTAGAGCAGAACACACCCTATGGAGGCAATAAAGTTATTGAAGCCAAGTATGAGAAAGAATGATTTTGGAATTACTAAAATGTGACCGTACCTTATGGAATCAATCTTTGAAATCTATCAGAACTTGTGGCTGTATTTATGCAGGGTGAGAACCAATACTAATGGTGGAAGGAAAACCTTATTTGGGGAGGACAACGCCGGAAGGTGATAGCATTGGGTTGTTCTGGTCCCATATAAGTATGAGCTAAATCTACAATAAAGGGTCACAATAAGTGATGTTTGATCTGCTCATGGGTGGAACCTAACTTTCAGAAGAGCACTACTAGACTGGGACATATCAAGGATTGCATAGATGTTTAAAGTGTTTGGAACAGTTTGGGGGCTACAAGAGGGTAATCTCAGAGATTGCCTCAGATGGGAAAAACAAGCAAGTGGGATGTTTTCAGCTTGATATGCATATAGAGATCCAAATCAGGTGGGACAATAAAGTTTTTGGCCTTGAAAACACAAAATTCTTAGTGAGGTGGTATGTTTCACTTGGTTAGTAGCTAGAGAAGTTCTGTTGATTTAGGAGAACTCTTAAAAAGAGAGGCATAATCATGTTCAAGATGTTATCTATGTGGAATATAAGTCTGAGACATTGACCATATGTGTTTACATTGTAAAAATCTACTAGCCAACCATGGGATATTTTCATAAACTTGAGGGGTGCTAGATGGGCAACGCCAGGCAATACTGTTGATCTTCTGGCAAGCTGGAATGAAGGAAAAGTGGCAATGGAGACAGATGGAAAATTGTCCCATATGCATCTCACATGGTTAATCTGAAAGGAGAGAAACTCAAGATGCTTTGAAGATACAGGTTGCTCCTTACAGAAGGCTAAATCTAACTGTATTCTTCTTTTGGGTTTTTGGTGTAAATCTGAATATATAGATAGTCATGATGTAATTATAGAAGTGTTAGGATCCTTGTAGAAAGAACAAGGATGATGTAACTATCATTTTGGATTCCAGCACAATTATGCCGATGATTATACCTATATATATGTTACCATTCTCAAAAAACGTCTACCTATTTTATACACCTTGCTTCTGTCTCTCCTAATCCATTTTGTGTAATTTGCAGAAAATATTTCTTGGGGTTAAATGAGATTAAATATTATAACTCAAAGAAAAGTCTGAAACAGTTTATTAAATACTAAGAGTTTAAAAAATAGGAAACTATGAAGGGACTGAAGATTCTGAAGATTCCATTTACACTCGAGTTAGAACTCCAAAGAGCCAAGGAACCTTTAAAATGGCTCTGTGGAAGTGACTACTGCATTCTTTTTTTCTTTTCAAGCCCACCACACACAGTAGGAGATGATAAAGGCTCCCAAATCCTTAATCCAAAACAGATTTCACCCTCACCTCCCCAACCTATGGCAAGTTACTTTATTCTAATATCCCAACACGATTGCATGTGAAGAAGTATCTTATTACCATGGATATTAGAAAACTGTTGGATCTTCTCTTGAGAGTATTTAGACAAATCTGAGCCAAGTCTAGCTTGGGAGGAACAGTCTGGGCTACTGATCTTGATTGTGCAATGCTTATGGCCTGGGTTATCTGCTATTGTAATTGCTCGAGTTATCCTTGAAAATATAATATGGTCTTATTACCTTCAATGGTATTAAATGAATTATTCTTACATTTATTTCCTTCGCAGATGTGTGTATTGATATTGCTGTTTCTCCTTTACCCTTTATTTGTTGGTTTTTCACCATGTTCTGTCATCTACTTCTTGATGATTTGTTTTCCATTTGTTCTCTTCTGCAGATGTACTTGAAGGATAACATCGTTCATCAACAAGAAAACAAGTATACATAGATCACTAATTTAATTTTGTACTATTGCTGCACACAGGAATTGATTTTTAAATATGAATAATGTTTTATACTCGAAAGGATATTGGTCTACAAATAGTACTACCTGTATGCTATGTAAAAGGTAATGTTATCTGCTAGAAGAAAGTTTAAATGCATATATTACATTCTAAGCTTGCCGGAAAAGTTATGTACTCACACAAATTTTGTGGATGAACCCTTATTCCCTAGTCTTGTTTGGGAGGAACTAATATTCCCTTACTAATTTATGTTGGGTGGTGTGGTGTATACACGATGTGATGAGTGTAAGATCACTTAAATCTTATTTATTTATTTTTTACCTTTCTTCCTTGTTTGTACTTTATTGTTACGGGAGAAGGAGGGCTCGAAGAACGATATTAAAAATGGATGAATATTAACATGATTCCTCATCTTCGGTTTCACTTCTTATTTGCGTGAGTATTTTGTTAGTCCTTCCATTCAATGTTGTCACGGTTTCACTTTGTTTGTGCGAGTATTTTCAGTCCTTCCATTCAAAGTTTTTTTTTTGGTTAAATAGAAAGGTTGATGGTGCAGAAAAATACAAAAAGAACAATAGTTTCAAGGTGAGTTACGTTGTGCTCTCATCAAAGCTAGTTGCTCGTACCAAGTGATTGTTATGCAAGTAAGTCCAAATATTGATTTCTCCTTGGTAAACGACAGTTGGCAAAAACTATGTTATATTCCCCTAAACACTGATTCTTACCTACCTTGGCTAGTCTTCTTCACCAATAGCAAACTTGTAACAAATGGCAACATATGAGTAACACCAGAGGACGAAATGCAACAGAGAAATAGAATTGCAACTTTTAACAGTTTTACAAATTACAATCTAGAGGCTTCAGTACTTATATATATATATATATATATCAAACCACATAAACGTAAAAAAATTAAGTCCAAAAATTACATGATAGACAATGAATGCGACATCCTTACACATTATGATTCCCAATCTGTTTCCAGCGTCATACATTTCACAATATCACTTCACTTATTGTATGCTTCTTTGGGCTAAAGTAATCAATCCAACATAACTCTCAAGAAGCAGCAGCAGGGGCAGCGGTTGGGTTGCAGCTTTTGATCCCCACAGGTGAGTACTTCGTGAGGCCCTGCTTCCTCACGACCAACACCCATCAGGTCAAGATAATACTGGTAATGGGAGATGATGTTGTTCATGGCATCAATATCACCTTGGCTGCAAACACTATCACCATAGAGAATGTTCATGGTCGTGCCAAAACCAGGAAATCGTTTAGACAAAGTATCATTCTTTGTGGGCTTCCAATTGCCAACAAAGGCATCATGAGCTGAAGGCTGACCCTTTTTCATTAAGTCATCCACCTCCAAATTGCAGCCTGGAAAGCCATGGTAGCATTTTGTTCAATGTATTCGGGATGGTCCAACAGATTTAGCTTGAGGGCTTCACCAATAGCTCCATAATTGTAGTTCCTAGGATATAGGAAAAACAAATTTCAATACCTCTATATGCTAGCTGAATGAAACAGTACCAATCAAAGCATGCAAGCAGCTCAGGAATCAAGAATGACACATATAGGTGCATTTATTAATTGGATTAGAACTACCAAAAATCTTTTCTAAACAGATCAAGTGGAACAAATTCCTTCTTCTTTTCTTTCCTTCAATTATAATATATGTATTGTTCGGTGAATTAAGTCCTTCAAAATCACAAAACTTCCTGTAAACCAACAAGATATTTCTGTAATCCAGTACTGCAATCTCTGTGCCAAATGTAGTAAGTGATAGACTCAAATAATGGCTTGACGAAAAAATAACTATCTGTAAATGTTGTCAAAAGATTACTAAAAGAACATGTACCAGTAGATAGGCAAGGCACCGCGACCATAATATTGAGCTCCTGGGAGTGCATGGTAGGTTAATTTGAAGTAGTCATCACAGTAATCTTGGCTCGGACTCATTTCCTTGTTATAAAGCACAGACCCTGCCAATGGTCCCCAGTGGCAACTCCATAACCACCTGTTAACATAGAGTTGTAAGCTAGCAGAGAAAGGAGACAATTGAACACAAGAGATACCATGGTAAAATAAGCTAGAGTTTGAATTTGAAGCGGTCAAAGAAACTCCAACTACAGTTGAACATGAATCTCCAGAGGTTAAGGGAGCGGATAATGAACAAAAAACTATTCAGCAGTGCCATCGTAGTTCCAAATAAATCTAAACTTTGTTTTGAGGTTATACCTGTATCAGTTGATGAAATAACACAAGACAATCTCATTTGGCAAAATCATGCCAAAATTTTGACAAAGATAAATATTGGTCTAAAAAGCCATTTGTTCAACAAAACAAAAGTTCATTCTGCACTTATCAGGTTATGTATACAAGTTAAGCATGCACAAACTAAGTCATCCTTAGATGGTAAAAAGAGCCACAATTCTTCAAACAAACCTAAACAAGTCACTTTAGTGTACATCACCTCTAGGAAGATTGATTATTTGATCACTAAGGGTTTTGATTTTCTAACAAAACTATTTTTGCAATAGCCTCACTAAAACTGCTCTGTTTTCCTTAGTATTTAGCTCACACACAAGTTGATCCCATCGAGTCCCCTAATCAAAATCCTGCAAACACTAAAGATCTATTATAAGTGGAAAAGATCCAATAAAAATCTGAACTTGAAGCATCATATTCAATTCTCTATATTTGGTGGGTGAACTTCGAATTGCCAAAATTAAGTTGATAATCATCAAGACTGTATTCTCTAATCATCCCCAAGTAAAAATATATTTACTGGATTCAACAAGAAATAAAAACTTACAAGAAGTTTTGCCTTCCAACATGGCCAAGGGAAAGGGTGGCAATTTCCTTCATCTGGCATTTTCTTACCACCTCAAGGTACCAAAAACCAAGAGGCTGCAAAGTGCTGCAGCAAGACAAAGAATTATAATCCCAGAATCCAAAGAGCATGAGCCACGGGTGAGTTCCTCTTAGCGAAAAGGAGCTCAAATTGGTCAGTGTCGAGATAATCAGTTATTGTCAAGTTACAATAAATTTTGGTAATTTGTTACACTCCCAATCCTTAACACACATCTTGGTACCTCTTCACCATCTTCACTATTGCTCAGGTTTCTTAAATGACTCATTCTCATCTCCATTCACGCAACCAATAATCGAAACCTGACGAAGCAACAAACCCAAAATCCTCATTTTCAAGATCCCCATTTCTTCTTTTTCTTTTCTGCAAAGGGAGAGAAATCTATTACACAAGAATAAAAAGAGATTTGCTGGCACATTTATCTAAAACACAAATACTTACTAGAGACTACAATTTAGCGAAAGCGAACAGACAATCCTACTTCTGGGTATGAATATGATGATTCAAAAGTTCTTGGGTGCAATAAAATGCTAGAGTTAGATGGAGTTTCTTTTTCAAAGGAAAATAGACAAATAAATGTGAGGCAATGGGAGAGCGGTAGATTGGTTCTGATATTGAACGAATACGAATGGACGGTGGAGATTATTGGGACGAAGAGACAGGCTGGATTTGGAATTGCTGTGCAGTGGAAGGTGAAGGCTGACCCACTTGAGCTAATGCCACTCCACCGACAGGCGACAGCTTACCATTTTCCTTTCATTTCCCTTTTTCTTTCTTTTTTACCACGATTTAGCTGTTAAGAGAAACTAGTTAAGGTCTTTCAAATTAACTTAAATTATATAAATCTTTTTTTTGCGGCTTGTTTCCTATTTTCGGTGTTCTTTATTTTTATCTCTCTAAATTGTGGTGTTTAATTTTTATTCTTACTCAATCATTTAATAAAAATTTATAAGTCAATACTTTTAATTATGACCTAATTGCCAAATGTTATACCCTCAAATTCTTGGATGATTATTCGATGCTCAGATGCCATGCCATGGAAGACATGTTTGCAGGTTATCATGAGCGAGGAGGGAAACATGTACAAAGAGAAGAGCCAAGAGTAAAGTTCATGAACAAGGGTCAATTTTAAATCCATTATATCTTTCAATATATAATGATTTAGAAATCCTAACGCCTACTTCAAATAAAAAAGCAGTCTGTGACATCTAGTTTTTCAAAGAAAAATGGCTCATCAATCGCAGTTTGGAGTAAAAAGTTACGCTCGTCGCAGACAACACTATCGGGAGTAGGGAAAGTACTACGCGGGCGGCCGACAGCAAGTATGCATTTGCACGCCGCAGGCGCATGCCACACGGCTGCGGTCGCACGCAGCCACATGCCTGTACTTCCAGCCAACTCACAATAGCAATTTTGAGCTGAAAGCCGTTTTCTACTCCGTTTACTGTTTTTTTTTCTAGAATTCGTGAGTTTATTCCTAAGAACTTATATGACAAACTACATTTCCTTATAGTCCAAGCTTGGAAAAGATTTATTGCGCCTTGCTTCTAGTTGTGGAGTTGCCGCTTTTGCCTGCCTAAACCGTAGGGAGGTGTAGTTCTACCTCCATCTTGGTGAGAGCTGATTGCGCGAAGTAAGTGTTTTAACTCCTTAAATTCTCATGAATTCACAAGCTAAGTCGAAAGTGAAGTAGGAACTAAGGTTGCTTGTGTGTGTTTTTGCCGCGCTTCTACCGATCTTTGCTATGTTTTTGAAGTAGTAGCTAATGAGGATATACTCCATTTTGGTTGAGTTGAATACAACAGAAATAAGTGTTTATTTATGAATTCTTATACATTTGCAAGCTAAAGCTAGAGGTTAAAAGTATACATGTTATTTTGTGTGTGTTGTGAAGAGAAGTTGTTGCCTATTTTAAGAGGATGATGCAGCCGTATATGCCTAAAATATGCTCCACTTTTGTAGCACTCTAAGAAAGGTATGTGAAACCTCCTTAAAATTCCTTCAAAAAAAAAGGTAAGTGTAAAAGATTTGTTGAAAATTGTTGTATATTGTGACTGTTTAGTGGTTGTTTTCATGCACGTGTTGGACGTGGATGATGGCTGAAATTTTGGCATAACCAAATTTCCTTATTTCGAGTTGTAAGCAAGGAAGTTGAAGGTATTGGAGTTGCTAGCTAGCGGAAGGAATCGCTAAAAAGACGCTGACAACGAGGTATGTAAAGGCGGCCCTATTCTTATTTTTCAAGCACAAAATCTTGTTGTTGAAAGGGCTAACGTTTCTATGTTTTGAATTTTACTGAGGCATACACGATTCTACCCATATCGAAAAGAAAAACAAGAAGAGAAGAGGTATGAAAATTTGTGAATTTGAAAAATAATTGTGTCCTTGAATTAATTAGGCCTTATTTATTTTTATTAAGATTAAGACATGTGAATCTAAATACACATTTGAATGACAACATGTCATTTCCCAGATTCGAACACCGAACGATTAAGACTCATAGGTTTTCAATATTTGAATATGCATACTTTATTTATTTGTAAATACATTAAAAATACAATTTAAATAAAAAATTTTTTTATTTTTTTTATTTTTTTTATCTTATTTAATAAAATAAATTTATAAATTGATAAAAATAAAATATCTATGTCTACTGATGGTGGAGATGGTTGCAGTGATGGCCGTGGGTTATGTTTCAGAAATACTAAGAATGTGGATGGTAATAGTTGCTGCATCAGGCGGAGGCGATGACAGGGAGGCTGGTGTTGTAGTGAGGACATGACGGTGACAGCTTAGCAGTAGTGGTTGTGATGGTGAAGTTGGTTGATGCTAGTAATTAACGACATCAAGGGCGGCACAAGAATCGTGCGTGGCTGACCACACAATGGGTAGTAGTTGACTAGCTACATTAGTCGATGGTGAAGACGTTGATAGTAGGAATTTATCGTAGTGATGGTAGGAGTGATAGTGGTCAGAGATGGTGTATGATAAGACGCTATGGGTGGTGGAGGTAGCAAGGAATATAATTATAATGATGATGAGGTGGTATGTATAGTAACGATTGACAATAAGTACGGCAAAGACGCGGTTGCTAAGGGTTTACAGATGTCGTGGTGGTTGGCATGAATGGGCGTAGATAGTCGCATGGTGGTGGCTGTGGTTACATGAGTACGGCATTGATAGATAATGGTGGTGACCGCCGCAGGGATAGAGTGATAGCGAAAATTATTCACACAAACATTCTTATTGATTAAGACCTAATCAAATCAAATAAATGCTTAAGTCTAAATGAAAACAAATGCACTTAATGTTACACCTCGTAAAATATTGATGTAGATGGCCTCATTCATGTTGGTTAAGAGTTTTAATGTCATACATGCTAGAAAAGGCCCGAGGAAAGATCTGACAAGCGCAAGTCGCGTCGCAAGGCAAATGCAACTTGTAAATCGTAATCCGTAATGCGACTTGTAAATCGTATTCCAGAATGCGACTTATAAATCGCATTCCCGAACGCGACTCTTATAAATCTCAATTATATAAGCCCCAACTTCGGGTTTTTTAAAAATCCTTATAATTTCCAATAGAAACCAGAGGCAATATAAGGGGAAAACGAAGATCTCCTACTAATATTCGTCCGATTACGCCCGCCAACGCTGGCCCAAACTCGAACTAATCTCAGATACCGAGGTAGTTAGCAGCAGAGAGCATTCCAATGGATTTTGTTTCGCAAAATTCCGCCGACAAATCGTCGTGCTACCGAGCCAAGGTAAGTGGAATTGCTCCAAATTAGTATCAATGTGCTCCTAGCCTTAAAGTGAATATTTCTCCCTTCTGGACTTTCGAGAAATGTAAGTTTCGATCGTCTTTCGATAAGCCAAAGTTTGGGCTATAAATATATCGAAAGTGACATTTTCTTTCGTAATATTGGTGTATTTGGTTTAATTGACATATGGGCAATGCAAATGGGAGAAATAGGGCCGGAGTACCTAATTTGTATCGTCTGTTAGTCGGATAACCCGGTGTTAAGGTATGTAAATCCTTCCCAAGTTAGTAATTTAAGCCTATTATAATGGGCGCAAACTCCGTAATAAATTTCCAGAGTTGAATATTGAGTTTTATGCATTCAAGAAACTCCGTTTTACGTCATATATCGTATTCATCTCGAAAAGTTAGTAAAGCGCGCTAAATGGCGAGTTATCATTTTGCACTTTCAAGATAGCCCAAATATGTGTTTAGCAAGCATGTTTTAGAATAATATGATATACATTCGGTAATAAAAGTTAGTAAAGTAAATCGATGTATAGTATCTTGGCTACAATATAGCCAGACAGTCGGATGATATCTTGGCTACGTATAGCCATACAATGATAGTATCTAAGGCTGTGACAGCCATGCAATGAGCAAGATCCTGATTCCATAAAGAAGATGAGAATTAGTATAACACTAAAGAGTTCGTAATAAGAAATCGAATACGTATAGTATTTTTTCGCCTAAGCATGCTTGCTATATATGTGATTATTGGGATTGCCGAGACTTGATCAGGTCGCAGGCACCCTTGAAGGCCCGCCGCCTCGGGTTGGTACTGTGGTTTCACGAGCGGTGGGTTTACGTCACCCCAAGGAGTGGCATGTCGTCCCCAAGACGAAGATAGGATAAAGCTTCCTATATCAGCCGATCAAGACATGCGACAGCTTTGCCCTTGCCAGGTGTATGCCGGAATGTATTTCGCATGGCAAGCATGCCCATGATATAGCATGAGTCCTCCCACTGCATACGTTATTTATATCGGGAGGCCATAGCTCCGAGCCTGAGACCCAGGGGGCCAGGAGGTGCTCGTAGTTACTATATGAGTGGAGTGACTTATTTTTGGTTGATTGACCTGGGCAGGGCATATGTATCGCTTGATCGGGTCAGCACCATCCGCAGCTGATGGGGTTGGTATTCGTTCTTGCTTGCTATATATATGTATTTATATGTTATATATTATATAATAGACATGCCAGATCGCCATGTCGACATGTACGCTCCGCCCTATCACAAGACAGAAAGTTTGATTCAAATTTTTACATCGATTCTTACAGCATTCAGCTATTTCCTGCCATTCGTAGTCGCCATTTGCTATTCATATCTCGCCTGTATTCGCTGAGCTTTGTATACCGCACTGGGCAGTACCGACGCTCATTGGGGCGCCCGCATTACTTGGCTCGCAGTGTACTCATAGACGATGAGGCGATCCATCGTGATTCCAAACACTCATATCACGCCCCGTCATCCAGAGCTCGATATTCAGAGGTGTAGTTCATTTTCTTTATCAGATAGTAATGGGTAGGCTCAGGGCCCCGTCTCGACCATTTTATCGCACTCAGAGGCTTACAGATTGTATATATACATCTCCCGTGGTTACCAGGTTGGTCGTGCTATGACGCGCGTTTGTTTAGTTGTTTAGCATTCTCTATTGTGTTGCCCAAAAAAGGGCCATAATTCGATAGGGCAGTGGCGACCTTGCCAGCCAAGCATAAATATCCAAGATTCTTGGTGTTGAGCCGCGATGACTAGATACATGGTGGCCTTGTCGGCCCGTATAGGTTCCCCTTTATAAGTATGTCTCTCGGTTAGCCGAAATCATATGCAAAAAGTAGCTATAGGCCTGGGGCTTCACTTGAGGCCGATGCATACCGTTATATAGCCCGTTGTTTTAAATTCGAGATGTAGCCAGCCGTGCACCGCATGTGCTTAGGGCTCACCCGTTAGCGCCCAGTCCTACTAGGTACACCAAAGCAAATATACCCTGCCAGACGACACTTAATAACTCAAGGTCCGAACCATTTAGATTCAAGCCTCTATTATGCAAACAAGTGAGACCTAAGCCTCACTTAATTTAGAATGCGAAAACTATTAACAAGCTCCAAAATTCAACAGAAATTTACAATCAAAATATTCCACTAATTTGCAGCTAACATTCCCTCAAAAGCCACTCCAAATTTTCTTTTAAAAATTCCAAAATTTATAATGAACTCCCCAAGATATGTTTTTGATCTTTATAATAATGTTTATTAAAATGAAAATGAAGATCAAGAGATGAGTTTTGGAAATTTATTTTGCATGAATGTATTTAGTTTAATGGGTTGGAATTTGGTTAAAAAGGGATCACATAATTTCTATTGAAATCGAGCAATTATGGCTAGTTTTGGACCTGTGGGAAATTGTCAATTTAGGAGTATATTATTGAGTTTCATAAATCTGCTGCTAGTATATTTGATCCTATAATATAACAAAGCGCAAACTTTAACTAATAAATAAAAATAGAAGAGTATTCTTTCCTTCCTCTCGTTAAAAATATAGTGTCAAGGTTTCATAAGTTTCACACATTCTCACCATCGATCCCTTAGAGTCGCTTAAGTATGTGAGATGGGATAATAGGATATCCATGCCAGATATGCTATGAGATTATTTTATCTACCTTTTATAAAATATAATAATCTTATAATTTTAGTATAAATAATATGATAAATTAATTTCAAAATTAGCTAATATTTAAAATCAAATATGAAATAAAGTTACTACCAACATTTATTCTAAAGTTATTATTCTTATTCCACATATCAAATATTTAGGATACTTATCGTTGATTCGCTTCATTTCGTATATTATCGATTTGGTTTATCGATTTTCAATTTGTAAAACCGATAACCAAACCAAAAAGATATTCGTTTTCGATTTTCGATTTTTGATTAATTAGTTTTTGGTCTTAACAGTTTGATTTTTTATTTAACCGATAAGAAAATGTCTTCTATTTTTTTAAATTTTTTTCTTGTTTTCATTTGTTCATACATACACTACCTTTTTTTTATACATTAATGCTTACATGAATTATAATCAAAAGAAAATTAAAATAAGTTATTGCTAAAACATATTTATTTTCTTTTTAGTTAAGTAACAAACTTGGATGCAAGAGGCATGATCTCGTCGCTCACACTAACGGTAGAACCCCATCGTCAATGACTACAAAAAGAAAATAGTGCACTAAGACAATAATTACAAATGCAAAAAAAATAAGAAATTTGTATATTTAAAATCTAAAGCCACTATTATATAATTAGAGATAAAAGATAATTTTAGTTTAATCTTATTGAGTTATTTATTTAACAATTAACTAAAAAAAAAAAACCACAAAAACAAAAAAAAACTAATATAATTAAAAATATTAAAAAAATCAAAAAAGATAAAAAAATTAAAAAAATTAAAAAAATTAAAAAAATTAATAATATTTTTTCAATTCTAATTTAACCGTTAAATTGATTTTTGCACACCCTGCAGCGGACCCGGATTTTAATTTAGGCTTGGACTACAAGTGTTCATCTTTTGCAAACACGAAGGACCAAAATATTCTGTATTTCTGTTTCTTTTCTCGCAAAAGTTTCTACGCCGGCTATATAACCCCTCCAAATGCCAAAACCCCCAAATCCAATTTACCGCTTTCTCTCCTTCTTGTGAATGTGAATCATCATCATGGCTGACGGTTTCGATTCTCATGCTGTTTTTTCTTCTGAGTTCTCCAACACCAAAGGGTATCAAGTTCAAACCGACTCCCTTTCTTTCAATGAGAAGCCCAACTCTGTAAAGATGAAAGATGAGATAAGCATCTCTGAAAATTCTAAGAAGCTCAATGTGGTTTCCTCTGAAGCTCAAGAACTTGAAGTCAAAGACATTACCCATGTAGCCAAAGTTACAGATTTTGTGGCCCAAAGTGCTGATGAATCCATCAAGAAAGAAGAAGCCATCAAGGGGAAACGCTTGAATCTTGAAGAGAATTTGGTGGGGCCCAAATATGATGGGTCTGTGAGGTGTTCACTGAAGATTGAAGTAATTGATGATACAGCAATGATTGATATCTCTCAAGTTGGAAAATCTTCCTCAGTAGATAAAAAGTTCAGGTGTTCTGATGGGAAATCAGGAAGAAATAGGAAGAAAAAGAATTCAAATCATCAACTGGAAAAAGAGAATGGAGAGAAAATGATGGCAGGAAAAGCAAAAGATAAGAATATGGCAGAAGCCAAAGAAACGAATGTGCTCGTTTCTGATGGCTGTAAAAGGAAAGGAGGAGAAGAGAAAAGGGTTTATGGTAGAAAGGAGTTGGAAAATTTGAGGTTTATTGGAATGGAAGAACAGAGGAAAATGTGGGTTGAGGTGTACTGTGGGCTTGGTGATACGGTGCGAAAGGAGTACGATAGCCTCGTCGACTCTAATACTCAAAAGCACATCCGCCTGGCTCGTAGGCACCTTGGAAAAGAAAACACCCCTGTGATTTCTGGTGCGTTCGCCCCTCCCCCCTTCTTGCAGCTTGTATTGTCTGAATTTTCTTTTTCTATTTTGTTCAATAATGTTGCGGCTTATGCTGTTTGTTGTTTGATTCCTGGTGTTTCTTGAGACCCTAATTTACGATATTTCTGAAACTGACTGTAAAGATCACATAATGCTTTTTGGAGCCTGATAGAAATAATTATGTTGTGAAGTTTAGCTAGTCAACAGTTTTGGAGGTTTAATTTTTTTGAAGTACTGTTCATTATCTATCAGCATGGCGGTGCCATTTTAAAGAGATTGGCATGTTAGATAATTGCTTTTGGATGTTTCTTTCTAATGCTATTCAAATGTAAAACAGGAGGTCATTCTATTTAAATCAATGCACTAACATGTAGGTCGGCCAAATTCAAGTTGTATTGTTTTTCTATTTTCATTTTTGATCCCTAAATAAGAAAATTATATAAAAGAAAAGCATCAAAGAGATGTAAAAATACATGTGATCCAGGATTGCATGAGAAAAAGACAAGAGAATGCAAAACCCATATTTGTATCAAGTCAAGATACTGGAAGAATTATACAATATCATTTTTTGTCCATGAAAATACAAAAACTTCTTTTGCTACATAAAGTATCTTCTTACACTTTGTTGATTTACTAGTATTCAAATTCTGATCTTTCATTAATTGGACCTGTAAAAAGTTGCTTAGAGGAGTGCTTTTTGTCCTGGTGCAAGATGGCAATTATAAATGAAGTAGCAGCAAGACTTGATTTCATCAGCAAGCTGCAATTCATGTAAATCCTTGGCTGTATTTTGCACCAGCGTTTTCTTAATGGTGGTTTTCATCTATGAAATTTGCTTATTTATTAAAAATAACTATAGTTTTGTTTTTATTTTTCACTTTTCCTTATTCTTTTTTGTGGTCGATGTTTGAATTCTTTATATATACATACATACACATACTTGGTCGCTTATCAGAGACTATATCTCACTCTCTCTGTCTACTAACCATATAAGCCTGTGTGCAGAGCGAATATTAGTTTTAGAAGACATCTGATCTTCACCTTTTAAAATTGTTAGTTGTTCCTTCTTTAAGGTCATGGTTTTATCTTTTCTGCCATTCCTCTCTGGCACTATTACTGCATATGTTTAGGAATGGCAAAAAATAAAAAAGTAAAATCTCTGATGCCTCTTTACATTAATGTCTGTTTAACACTTCGGGTAAAAGAGGATTCAAAGAGCGCGTAATTCACCAAAAGGAGAAAAGGACACAGCTACTGCGTTGGAGAATTGGATCCTATCATTGACCTTCCTTTCAGGAAAATGCAAGTTTAGATGTAACTGGGGTTATGTTGTAGATTATATACTCTTGACATCAGGACATGCTTCACCTTTCATGTCAAAATTTTTCCTTTATTTCTTGCCTTTATGTATAGTTTGCTTCTCCACACATTCTGTTGTGGTTGTGTCAATTTGATGGGTTTCTAAATTTCTATTGGCACAGGTGTTTTGGCAGCAAAAGAACGAGGAAACCACTTGAAAGTTTATACACAAAGAGGCATGGCATATATGAATCTGCAGAACACTTTGTGTTTACCTAGCTATTAGGTCTCTAGTATTGTACCCAATTCGGGCTATAGGGTTGAAGGGGAAAGAATTTCTAACCATTGTCCAACACCTCTGCTGTACAGAAAACTGTTTGGGATGAGCATTGATTTCTTATTTGCTCATATCTTACAACAGTGATGAATTTGATTGTAGATAGCTAGCTCTTGTAAATGAAACATGATACAGTGCTAGGTAGAGTGATGATGTGTTTCCGTGTATCATTCATGTAAGTAGAGTGTAGTACACTGAAAATAGACTGCTGATGTAAATGTGTGGTCTTACACTCTTACTTGCAGTTGTAAAGTGACTGAATTGATGAATTTCATTTGCATTTGAAGTGAATAAACCTCTCAATCTGAAATTTTCTTGAGGATGATATTAGTTGATTATGTGGATTTGCTCAGACATCTGTATTAGAAGTAGCTGAGTGTATGTGAGTAATCATTTATGCCTTTCAGGTAATGACCATTCAGAGCGCTTGGATGATCAAGAAGTGAATATAGACACTAGGAATTCTCCTTCGGCATTTCCTCTCATTAGGGATGATTGCATCTCTTATGAGGGAGAAAGCAATGTTTATGAAGAAAGTGATGATAGCGATGATGATTATAGTAGCATTCAAAGACCTGCCTTTAGAGTTACAGGAGAGCCTGATTTTGATTCTGGTCCTCCTGAAGATGGACTTGAGTATCTTAGACGTGTCAGGTACCATTTTTCTATCCGTGTCTAAAAGGGTTGCTCTTAGCCTATGGTCGGATAATGTTATGAATGTTGCAAAAATAAAAATGAAAGCTTTATACTCCCTCTGTCTCAAACTATCCGACGCTTTTTCTAAAATAAGTTATCTCAAATTATCTATCAAATTAATTTTTCTCTATTTTATCCTTAGTATAATTTTTCTTTATTTTATCCTTAGTATAATTTTTCTTGAAGATTGCAAAGTTCTTGATTATTAAGTGAACATTTAATGTAGAAAGATTATAATTTAGATATAAATAAGGTTAAAGTAGTCAAAACCCCCTCCTAATTAATATTTCTTAAGGGGCGTGTAAAGCGAAAAAGTGACAAATAGTTTGAAACAGAGGGAGTAGTAGATATAGGATGATAAGTTGTGCCTGAAGGCTCTACCTTTCTAATAAAAAAATGTATAGGGATAGCTTGGTATAACATTAAATAACTTGGTAAGCCATCCTACTCCAACCTCTCCAAGACACTTCCAAACCCCTATAGTTTAAATCCTTACTCCTCTTCTCTTTCAGTCTTACTATTTTAAAAGTTTCTTTCTTCCTCTCGTGTCCTTAGTTTTTGGTACAAAGTACAAACCATTTAGGGCTTTCCTTACGCTGTTAGTATAGCTCTAAATGGCTTATGGTTTTGGTAACTTCTTATAGTATCTTTTAGCTCTAATAACATATTGATCCATAAATAAATACAAAGAAAAATGAGTTAATTTGGGTTTGATCTATTTGATAGTCATAGTAAATAAAAGAAACCACGTTTATTAGTTTGATTTGGTAATGGAATAAATTGTAAAAGAAGAAATAAATTAATGAAAAATGATTGAGTTGGGTGGGTTGGGTGATGATCTACTATTTTAGCCTAAATTGACCTGCCATTTTTTGACCCAAAACAAAGTTATTTTCTCTTTTTCAGAGACATGTTCTGGATAGTCCTTTCTCCAATAACTTCCCGTGATTGATTCAAATGCTGTTGAAGACAAGATCTTCTTTCTTTCAGGCGATAAAATTTTCAAAGTAATTGATTCCGGCGATGGGTGGTATGTTTTTATTGAAAGAAGATGTACAAATAGAATAAAAAATTGATGAGGAAAACCTTCGGTAGTGGGTATGTGATGCCCTTAGTCAAGCATCTATGGGGATTGGGAATCAATATAGATGTTGGGAGGAAAATACAAGACTACATTTACAGGGTTGTCAAAATTACCACATTGTCATTTCACCTGCATTGAAGCTAGGATGGGAAATCGTAAAAATGCAATAATCATTCTAGAGGAGATAATCATTCTGTACACAAACTCCACCGCCATTATGAAAAAAATAAGTCTAAGAAGTGTTGGAAAATATCATTGTCAAATAAAAAATTGTTTGACTCCTAAATAGTAAATGTTCCATCTTAAACTAATAGTTCTGTCTTTTGAGATGTAAGGAGTAGTTTTTTCAGTAGCTAGCCTCTAGAGAAGGATTGGGCCACAAGTTTGCTAGCAGTTACAAGCTTGTTTGGCTTACAGTTGATAGCTTGGGAGTTATTCATTTTTCGCCTCAAGTTTTTGAGCAGTTGGTGTGCCTTGGTATCCTTGCTACTTCCCTTTCATATGAATTGAACATGCTTAAAGTTTCAAAAGCTTTTAACAAACATTTTCTTGAGCATGACAGGTGATTGTTTTATATTTATATTAACAGAAAAAGGAAATGTGATTGTTCTGCCACTTTCCTCCCATTGTCTGCTACTTCTCCCCACTCTCTCTTCAACTCTGAGTTTTAGATTTTATTCTGCAAAGTCCTCTACTATTTCCTCTTCTTAATTCTTATTTTTATAAACGATTTATTGCTGAAGTTGCATCTTGTATATGAGCCTTGTTCCCATCCACATGGTAGCTTCTAGTCAAACTTAGAAGTCTTGAGTGCTTGATGAAAACACCCTACAAGGTAGGGGTGAGGCTGCGTACACACCGGGTATGTTGCTCGGACTCTTCGAAAATACCGACGGGTTCGTGTCGGATCCTCCAAAAGTAGTGCATTTTTGGAGAGAGTGAGAAACATAGCACACCACCCTCCCCAGACCCTACTTGTGGGAATACACTTGGAATGTTGTTTAGATAATACACCCATTCTACATCAATTGTGCAAGGACTGTGCTAGGACTTTTTATCATTTTCGGGTTATTCAACACAGTGTCTTAAGGTTTTAAGTAGGTCTTAGGCTGGATACTTAGATTCTGTCACATGATATGAATGCCAATTTTCTGTAAGCTTATCCTCACAACATTTCTTTCTACACCTATGCTCTGGGGTTCCACCTCGGAACTCAGTCCAGTGAGTTGCTCTGTGCTTCACTCTAAGTTCAGTCCATCAGTCACTAACTCTATTTCGGGTGCTTATCAGCTTATTGAGCTTACCTTCTATTTGCTCTAAGCTTACTCTTCATCATATTGAGCCTCTCTGACTTACATAGCAGTGCTGTTAGATCCACTTGTCAACATATCGAAATGACTCTTTTTGTGCAGGTCTACTCTCGACATGTTCAGCCATTTCAGTTTTAGAAAAAAAGCCCATAGAAAAACCAAAAAAGGAGGGTGTAATGATTTTGGAATACTTCACCTATTGTGTTAAGATTAAGATTTTATATTTCACGCTCAAATATTTCACAATCAATTTCAATTTTAAACATATCCTTTTGTAGTGATTAGTGAGCTCCTACATGACTTGGCTCATCTGATTGCACCAACAGTTTGAATTGTTGACCCCTTTCTATCAATCTTTATAGCTTAGGGATGTGATACTCTTAACTTGAGGGGGACATATCCACTGAGAATATATGTGCTTTACTCCCCAGTTGGAAAATTTTCCGGAAGTAAACCCATCCTTTTCCAATACTTTTCTGAAATCATTGATCCCCCTCCCTCATATGGAACCACTTGCATTTGCACTCACCTTTCTTCTTTTCCTTTTTTTTAAATTAAGTAAATATATTTTCATTAATGAGATGGCCAAAATCGGACATATACAAGAGGAAGAGGTATGTCAAAAAAATTAGAGAACGTACAAAAAGACGTGATTCTTTTCAAGCTACACCTGATCTTCTATACAACAAGGAATTACTTCTTGGTATTCTAAATTATACTTTTTGAGATTTGCTAATAGCCTAATACTACATGGTATCGTCACTGAAGCCTCTGTAGCAACTTGTTGATCGTGAAAGAGAAGAGAATGTGAGAACTTTTATTGGTACTGATGACAAAGATGGCTCCTTATCGTCACTTCACTGTCATAAGTATTCTCTGAAATGTCATAAGACTTGTTACCAGGTAAAAAATAAATTCTTCTTTCCATCACTGATTAGTTCAGTTCTTAACGGATTAATTTAAGAAAATGATTGGAGAAAAACAAAGAAACAGTAATCTGAGAGAATTGGCCTACCAGAATTCTTGTGAGAAGTTCGACATTCTCTCACTAACTTCTTCTTCAACTTTCATATCCCCTCCCCTCACATGCTCAAGCAATCTTATGTTAGAGCAAATGTCAAGTTGTCAACTGCCTTCCTATAAACTCCACCTTAGTGCTATGTTTGCTTTGGTAAGGAGCAGGGGAAAGGGGAGTCACTGTGTTTACTCCCTTAGGTGAATATTCTCATTAACTTCCAATTACTTGTTATGGTTGCAAGAGATGTAAAGGAATTTTAATTTCTAAACAAAAAGGGAAGTAAAGGATTATTGTTTTCCTATGTCCAATTTCTAGGGTCGAAGAAGTTAATGTGGAAGCCAATAAGCCCTCCTATTTAATTCCATGCCTTCCTGTTTTATAACCGAACAAGCAAAATAGGCTTCAACACTCCTGTAACTGCTCATCTTGCTAGCCAACCAAAAACAATATTGATGACCTTGCCTATGACCGGTTGGTACTCTTCTTCAGAGGTTCAGCTCTGCTGCCAAATCAACCATGCATGCTTTCCTCTGCCACAGTAGGAGACTAGGCTACACATCTTTCATGTCCTGCAAAAGGCATAGTGCTCCAGTTTTTCAGTCTTAAAACTCTGTCACCAATAACGTACCTGATGTGTTGTACACTTATGCCCATGCAGAATGAAACTCTAATCCAAGTTAAAACTCATGAAAGCAGTTGTTGGCTAAATTTTAAACACGTTCTGAATGTTGGTGGATATTTTACGAGTTAGCTAGATATTGCATTTCAAAATGTCCTCGTTTTCTGTAAGCTGTTCAGCTGGTCATGACATGATGTTGGCGCTAAAATGATATGGATGCTGAACTTTTCCTAGGTGGGAAGCGTCACGGTTGCCCAAAGTGAAGGTTGCAACAGTTAAAGGCAGTAAACTAAACAAAGAACAGACGTCCTACATGCCCCAAATTCCGGATATTGCAAACTGTCTAGAGCACTTGTTGCCTCTCAAGGAATGGGAGGAAGCATTCCTTGCTGATTTTTCAGACCTAAGACAGGTATTTTCTGCATGTGTTTGTGTTGAAGTACTTCTAGAATTGGAAATAATAGCTTGAGTCATCAAAGTATATCCTATTACAAGCTCTACTCCTTTCCCCCTGAAAATATGATCATGACATAAAGTCGCATGATGGATGTGATTTAGTGTCATTATTGGTTACTCATTATCCGAATTTGAGAATGCTTTATATTAATAGAATTTTGTAGCAGGTAGTGCTCCTGACACGCTTTACGTACTGTGTTTCATTTCAGGCTTTATCACGTTTGGACGCTAATGTTGGAATTTCTAGTCAGCTGCATTCTACAACCTTTGTTGACCAACAACACTCTTCAGATCAACTTCCTGAAAACATTGTTTTGGATAAGTTTGATGGTTTTATGTCAGGAGAAGACGAGTCTTGCCTATCTGATGCTGGTGATGATCCTGCCCTAGGAACTTCCATATCAAAGTCATCTCCTGCCAATAGCCCTACCTTGTCCGCTATCTTACGAATGGATGCTGTAGCTCGAGTTTCGATGCTAAGGAAGCAAATTACAGCTGTGCAAACCATGAGCGCTCTTTCAAGGGATGACTGCGCATGGCTGTTTGCTCTGTGCGCTGCGGTTGATACTCCTGTCGACGCGGATACATGTGCAGCCCTACGGTCATTACTCCGAAAATGTGCAGACTTGAGAGCTGACAAGTCCAAACTCGATGATGAAGTTATTATGCTTAATATTTTGGTCACAATATCTGGCAGATATTTTGGACAGTCCGAACAATGACAATCTTTTTACTTCATGAAAGAGCTGTCGGGGACTTATCCAAAATGTAATCTCCTCCAATTTATTTTATTTTTAAATATCAGTTTCCAGTTTTCTTTGGTCATGGTGTTTCCATGATATGATTTATACTCAAAAAAGAGTTGAAATAGTTGTACTACATTTTTACGCTCGAAGGAAACCTTATGTACTGATTCCTTTACGTACAGTGGCGTGCGCGCATATGCTTTTGAAGTTCTCTTAGTGGTTGTTTGGCGGAGTGAATTAGAAAAAATAATTCAAGTATTAATTTTGTGTATTACTAATATCTTGTTTAGTATATTTTTTCAATTTATGGTATAATTAATCCTTGCATTAGTTATACACTCTATTTGGTATTAAGTTATGTATAAGTAATGCATTAAAAATTATAGTATTAGTAATGCAATGGTTGTAATGCATGCATTAGTATAGTTAAAGACAATTGTCTCTCAAAACCTTTTCCACATCCTTTCTATCTTATTTGTGGAGAATATTTTTATAAATAAATAATTTTTAAAAATAAATTATTCAATAAAATATTATTTTTAACACACTAAATCAAATACCGCAAAAGAAATAATTTCAGCATAATTAATATCAGCATTACTAACGCAAGTATTACTAATACACTTTATTCAGTATTATTTATAACGCAGAGATTGTTCATTAATTTATGCTATTGATGCAATCTGATTATTGATGTGCGGAATACAGAAATTGTTATGTAGTGAAAAGGTTGATTGTTATGTAGGAATTGCCTAATTAAAGATAGGTTTAGTCTCATGATACGCTCAGAATCTTTATTTCTATCGACATACTGTTAATACACATTCTTTTCAAATAGATTATACTAGTCGCCTTATAAAAAATCAAATGATTATTTTAGTTATAAGAGATTATTATAATTATGTAAGATTTATATTCAAAACCAAATGATTATAATTGAAATATATTTTATTTAAAAATTATTATTTTTCATATTTCAAACCAAATAATCGGTAAGTTTTTAAGATAAATGACTATTTATTTAAGTGCTATTTATTTAAGTGTAAATTAAAAAAAAAAAACCACACTGCATAATGCTAAAAAGAGTGATGCCAGCAATGAAAATGCAATGGGTGCTGGTCACGAGGTTTTTTTTGGTTTGATATGACCACGTTTGCGATCGAACGGAATCGGTTAATCAATTGTCGAGAAATTCATGGATTAACACACATCGAGAAACTTGAAAATCATCAACATGGGCGCACTAAGTCAGTGTGCGGCACACGAGCCGATACTCGACGATTCAAGCTAACCTTGGCCAACGCCTAGCGACCCTCGATCGATGCCCCAGCGCACGACAATGTTAAAGGAAACACCAATGCTTATCCTTATACCATGGAAACTAACACACATCGAAAATCTTGAAAATCGTAAATTCTCATTTATGTAAAAAATAGTGATGCCGGCCAAAGAGATTGATAGAGCGCTCTTCATCAGGCCTTGTAAGTTGGGCACAACCAAAATTTGGGGTCGAACGGAGATGGTCAATTAAATCTCGAGAAATCCATGGATTAACACACCAAAAATCTTAAAAATCGTAAATTCTCATTTATGAAAAAAATAGTGATGCCGGCCAAATTAATTGATTGAGCGCTCGTCACCAGGCTTTGTAGGCTAGGCACAATTAAAATTTGGGGGCCGAAGGGAGACGGTCAATCAAATCTCGAGAAATCCATGGGCTAACACACACCGAAAATCTTGTAAATCATAAATTCTCATTTATGCATAAAATAGTGAAGCCGGTCAAATAAATTGATAGAGTGCTCATCACCAAGCCTTGCAAATTTCAAGAAATCCATGGGCTAACACACACTGAAAATCTTGAAAATCGTAGATTCTCATTTACACAAAAAAATAGTGATGCCAGCAAAAAAAATTGATAGATTGCTCGTCACCACTCCTTGTAGGATGGACACTGTCAAAATTTAAGGCCGAACGGAGACGGTCAATCAAATCTCGAGAAAGCCATGGGCTAACACACATCGAAAATCTTGAAAATCGTAAATTTTCATTTATGCAAAAAATAGTGATGCCAGCCAAAAAAATTAATAGAGCAATCGTCATCAAGACTTGTAGGCTGCGCACAGCCAAAATTTGAGGCCGAACGGAGACGGTCAATCAAATCTAGAGAAATCCATGGCCTAACACACACCGAAAATCTTGAAAATCATAAATTCTCATTTATGCGAAAAATAGTGATGTCGGTCAAAAAAATTGATAGAGCGCTCGTCACTAGGCCTTGTAGGCTGCACACAGCCAAAATTTGAGGGCCGAACGGAGACGGTCGATCAAATCTCGAGAAATCCATGGGCTAACACACACCGAAAATCTTGAAAAATCATAAATTATCATTTATGCAAAAAATAGTGATGCGAGCCAAAAAATTAATATAGCGCTCGTCACCAGGCCTTGTAGGCTGCGCACAGCCAAAATTTGGACTGAACGGGACGGTCAATTAAATCTCGAGAAATTCATGGGTAACACACACCGAAAAGTTAAAAACCGTAAGTTCTCATTTCTGCAAAAAAATAGTGATGCTGACCACAAAAATTGATAGAGCGCTCGTCACCAGGCCTTGTAGGCTGCGCACAATAAAAATTTGGGGCCGAACGGAGAGGATCAATCAAATTTCGAGAAATCCATGGGATAACACACACCGAAATTCTTGAAAATCGTAAATTCTCATTTATGCAAAAAATAGTTATTCTGGCCAAAAAAATTGATAGAACGCTCATCACAGGCGTTACAGGCTACGCACAGCCAAAATTTGGACCAAACGGAGACGGTCAATCAAATCTCAAGAAATCCATTGGCCAAAAATCTTGAACATCATAAATTCTCATTTATACAAAAAATAGTGATGCCGGCTAAAATAATTAGTAGAGCGCTCGTCACCAAGCTTTGTAGATTGCACATATCCAAAATTTGGGATGAATGGAGACGGTTAATCAGATCTCGAGAAATCAATCGACTAACACACACCAAAAATTTTAAAATTCATAAATTCTCATTTATGTGAAAAAGAGTGATACCGGACAAAAAAATTGATGAGCGCTCGTCATCAGGCCTTGTAGGTTGTGCACAGCTAAAATTTGGGGCCTAACGGAGACGGTCAATCAAATCTCGTGAAATTCATGGGCTAATATACATCGAAAATTAAATAGTAAATTCTCATTTATGCATAAAATAGTGATGCCGAATAAAAAAATTAATAGAGCGCTCCTCAACAAGCATTGTAAGCTGCGCACAATCAAAATTTGGGGTCAGACGAAGACGGTCAATCAAATCTCGAGAAATCCATAGGCTAATACACACTGAAAATCTTTAAAATCGTAAATTCTCATTTATGCAAAAAATAGTGATGCCGGAAAAAAAAATTGATAGAGTGTTCATCACCAGACCTTGTAGACTGCACACAGCCAAAATTTGGGGCCGAACGGAGACAGTCAATCAAATCTCGAGAAATTCATGGGCTAACATACACTGAAAATCTTAAAAATCGTAAATTCTCATTTATTCAAAAATAGTAATGCTGACCAAATAAAGTGATAGAACGCTCGTTAACAGGCCTTGTACACTCGCACAGTCAAAATTTAGAGCCAGACGGAGACGGTCATCAAATCTCGAGAAATCTATAGGCTAACACACATCAAAAATCATAAAAATCGTAAATTCTCATTTATGTGAAAAATAGTGATGCCGGCCAAAAAAATTGGTAGAGCGCTCGTCACCAGACCTTTTAGGCTGCGCACAATCAAAATTTGAGGGTTGAACGGAGACGATTAATCAAATCTCGAGAAATTCATGATCTAACACACATCGAAAATTTTGAAAATCGTAAATTCGCATTTATACAAAAAATAGTGATGACGGCCAAAAAAAATTGATAGAGCGCTTGTCACCACGTCTTGTAGGCTGGGCACAACCAAAATTTGAGGTCGAACGGAGACGGTCAATCAAATCTCGAGAAAGCCATGGGTTAACACACACCGAAAATATTGAAAATCATAAATTCTCATTTATGCAAAAAATAGTGATGCCAGCCAAAAAGATTAATAGAGCGCTCATCACCAGGCTTTATAGGTTGTGCACAACCAAAATTTAGGGGTCGAACGGAGACGGTAAATCAAATCTCGAGAAATCCATGGGGTAACACATATTGAAAATTCTCATTTATGCATAAAATAGTGATGCCGGCCAAAAAAATTAATAGAGTGCTCGTGACCAGGTCTTGTAGGCTGCGCACAACTAAAATTTGGGGCCGAATGGAGACGGTCAATCAAATCTCGAGAAATCCGTTGGCTAACATACACCAAAAATTGCGAAAATCGTAAATTCTCATTTATGTGAAAAATGGTGATGCCGATCAAATAAAGTGATAGGGTGCTCGTCACCAGGCCTTGTAGGCTGCGCACAGCCAATATTTAGGGGCGAACGGAGACGATCAATCAAATCTCGAAAAATTCGTGGGCTAACACACATCGAAAATCGCGAATATCGTAAATTCTCATTTATGCGAAAAATGGTGATCCCCATCAAATAAAGTGATAGGGAGCTCGTCACCAGGCCTTGTAGGCTACACACAACCAAAATTTGGGGCCGAATGGAGACGGTCAATCAAATCTCGAGAAATCCGTGGGCTAATATACACCCAAAATCACGAAAATCATAAATTCTCATTTATGCGAAAAATGGTGATGTAGATCAAATAAAGTGATAGGGCGCTCGTCACCAGGGTTCGTAGGCTGCACATAGCCATAATTTGGACCGAACGGAGACGGTCGATCATATCTCGAGAAATTCATGGGCTAACATACACCGAAAATCGCAAAAATCGTTACTTCTTATTTATGTAAAAAATGGTGATGTCGATCATATAAATTGATAGGGCACTCTTCACCAAGCCTTGTAGGCTGCGTACAACCAAAATTTGGGACCGAACAGAGACGACAGATTAAATTTCGAGAAATCCGTGGGCTAACACACACCGAAAATTGCAAAAATCGTAAATTCTAATTTATTCGAGAAATGGTGATGCCGACCAAATAAAGTGATAGGGAGCTCGTCACCAGGCCTTGTAGGCTGCACATATCAAAAATTTGGGGCTGAACGGAGATGGCCGATCAAATCTCGAGAAATCCGTAGGCTAACATACATCGAAAATTGCGAAAATCGTAAATTCTCAATTATGCAAAAAATGGTGATGACGATCATATAAAATGATAAGGAGCTCATCATCAGGCCTTGTAGGTTGTGCACAGTCAATATTTGGGGCCAAGTGGAGACAACAGATTAAATTTCGAGAAATCCGTGGGCTAACACACAAAAAATTTCGAAAATTGTAAATTCTCATTTATGCGAAAAATGGTGATGACGATCAAATAAAGTGATAGAGAACTCGTCACCAGGCCTTCTAGGTTGCGGGTAGTCAAAATTTGAGGCCGAACGGAGACGGTAAATCAAATCTCGTGTAATTCGAGGGCTAACACACACCGAAAAAAGCAAAAATCGTAAATTCTCATTTATGCGAGAAATGGTGATGTAGATCAAATAAAGTGATAGGGCGCTCATCACCAGGTCTTGTAGGCTGCCCACAATAAAAATTTGAGGCCGAACGGAGACGACCATTCAAATCTCGAGAAATCTGTGGGCTAACACACACCGAAAATCTTGAAAATCATAAATTCTCATTTACGCGGAAAATGGTGATGCCGATCAAATAAAGTGATAGAGAGATAGTCACCAGGCCTTGTAGGCTGCGCACAGCCAAAATTTGGGACCGAACGGAGATGACATATCAAATTTTGAGAAATCCGTGGGCTAACACACACCGAAAATAGTGAAAATAGTAAATTCTCATATATTCGAAAAATGGTGATGCCGATCAAATAAAGTGATAGGGTGCTCATCATCAGGCCTTGTAGGCTGCACACAACGTAAATTTGGGGTTGAATAGAGACGACCGATCAAATCTTGAGAAATCTGTGGACTAACATACTCCGAAAATTGCGAAAATCATAAATTCTCAATTATGCAAAAAATGGTGATGACGATCATATAAAGTGATAGGGAGCTCGTCACTAGGCCTTGTAGGCTGAGCACAACCAAAATTTGGGCCCGAGCGGGGACGACAGATCAAATCTCGAGAAATCCGTGGGTTAACATACACCGAAAATCTCAAAAATCGTAAATTCTCATTTATGCGAAAAGTGGTGATGCCGATCAAATAAAGTGATAGGGCGCTCGTCACAAGGCCTTCTAGGTTGCGCAGAGTTAAAATTTTGGGCTGAACTGAGACAGTCAATCAAATATCGGGAAATTCAAGGGCTAACACACACCAAAAATATCAAAAATCGTAAATTCTCATTTATGCGAGAAATGGTGATGCCGATCAAATAAAGTGATAGGACTCTCATCACCAGGTCTTTTAGGCTGCGCATAGCTAAAATTTGGGGCCGAATGGAGACGGTCACTCAAATCTCGAGAAATCCGTGGGCTAAAACACACCGAAAATTGCGAAAATCATAAATTCTCATTTACACGAAAAATGGTGATGCCGATCCAATAAAGTGATAGGGAGCTCATCAACAGGCCTTGTAGGCTGCGCACAGCCAAAATTTGGGGTCGAACGGAGACGACAGATCAAATTTCGAGAAATTCATGGGCTAACGCACACCGAAAATTTTGAATATTATGGATTCTCATTTATTCAAAAAATGGTGATGCCGATCAAATAAAGTGATAGGGCGCTCATCACCAGGCCTTGTAGGTTGTGCGCAGCCAAAATTTGGGGCCGAACAGGGACGACCGATAAAATTTTGAGAAATCCATGGGCTAACATAACCGATAATTGCGAAAATCGTAAATTCTCATTTATGCGAAAAATGGTTATGCCGATCATATTAAGTGACATGAAGCTCTTCACCAGTCCTTGTAGGTTGCGCATTGCCAAAATTTGGTGCCGAACGGAGACGACAGATCAAATTTTGTGAAATCCGTGGGCTAACACACACAAAAATTGCGAAAATTGTAAATTCTCATTTATTCAAAAAATGGTGATGCCGATCAGATAAAGTTAAAGGGCGCTCGTCATCAGGCTTTGTAAGCTACGCACAGCCAAAATTTGGGGCCAAACGGAGACGACAAAACAAATTTTGAGAAATTCGTCGGCTTATACACCAAAAATCACGAAAACCGTAAATTCTCATTTATGCGAAAAATGATGGTGCCGATCATATAAAGTGACAGGGAGCCGTCATCAGGCCTTGTGGGCTGCGTACAGCCAAAATTTGGGGTGGAACGGAGAGGACAACTTAAATTTCGGTAAATCCGCGGGCCAACACACACCGAAAATCGCGAAAATCATAAATTCTCATTTATTCAAAAAATGGTGATGTCGATCATTTAAAGTGATAGGGAGATCATCACAAGGCCTTGTAGGCTGTGACCAGCCAAAATTTGGGGTCAAACAGAGACAGCCGATCAAAATCTCAAGAAATCCATGGCTAACATACACCGAGAATCGCGAAAATCGTAAATTCTCATTAATGCGAAAAATGGTGATGCCGATCATATAAAGTGATAGAGAGCTCGTCACCATGACTTTTAGGCTGTGCACAACAAAAAATTTGTACCGAACGGAGACGGCCAATCAAATCTCGAGAAATCTGTGAGATAACATCCATCGAAAATTGCGAAAATCGTAAATTCTCATTTATGTGAAAAATGGTGATGCCGATCATATAAAGTGATAGGAAACTCTTCACCAGGCCTTGTAGGCTGCGCACAGCCTTTGGGGCCGAACAGAGACGTCAGATCAAATTTTGATAAAATCCTTGGGCTAACATACACCGAAAATCGCGAAAATCGTAAATTCTCATTTGTGCGAAAAATAGTGATGCCGATCAAACGAAATGATAGGGCGCCCGTCACCAGGCCCCTCAGGCTGCGCACAGCCAAAATTTAGGGCCGAACGGAGGCGGTCAATCAAATCTCGAGAAATTCGTTGGCCAAAATACACCAAAAATCGCATAAATCATAAATTCTCATTTATGAGAAAAAATAGTTATGCCGATCAAATAGAGTGATAGGGCGCCCGTCACCAGGCCTTGTAGGCTGTGCACAGCAAAAAATTGGGGCCAAACGGAGACGGTCGATCAAATCTCCAGAAATCCGTGGGCTAACATACACCGAAAATTGCGAATATCGTAAATTCTCATTTATGAAAAAAATAGTGATGCCGATCAAAAAAAATGATAGGGCGCCCGTCACCAGGTCCCGCAGGCTGCGCACAACCAAAATTTGGGGCCGAACGGAGGCGATCAATCAAATCTCGAGAAATCTGTGGACTAACATACATCGAAAATCGCAAAAATCATAAATTCTCATTTATGAGAAAAATAGTTATGCCGATATAACGAAATGATAGGGCGCTCGTCACCAGGCCCCGCAGGCTGCGCACAACAAAAATTTGGGGCCGAACGGAGACGGTCGATCAAATCTCCAGAAATCTGTGGGCTAACATACACCGAAAATCGCGAAAATCGAAAATTCTCATTTATGAGAAAAATAGTTATGTCGATCAAACGAAATGATACGACGCTCGTCACTAGGCCTTGTAGGCTGCGCACAATAAAAATTTGGGGCCAAACGGAGACGGTCGA